>VYZP01027947.1:53204-100333 GCA_013400635.1 Hypocryptadius cinnamomeus | reverse complement strand
AGGTGCCCTGATGATTCATTAGTGCTAATGTTGGGTTAAACCTTTTGTGATCCTCAACAGAGTTGTAGCTCATTGGGTCATTTCTATTTTTTTTAACATTCATAAGAACAAAATTTACACCTTTTGTTTCATTTATTATTGACAAAATGAAAGGGAATTACATGTAGGATCATCTTGTGTTGATAAATGTCATGCTATTCATCTGCAAATACCTTTCTCTATAAGAATAGTAAATATTTAATAGTAATTTTTGGAAACATAATTAAATTTTTTTTTTCTTACATTCCTAGGTCAGTAGCATAGGACTTAAGAAATGAAGTTTCAAGTCCTACTGTCACTTTGAGACAGACATTTCAACTGCTGGGTAAATAAACCCTTTCAACCCAAACCATTCTATAATAATAAAGGACCTTAAATGTCATCTAATTTCAACCCTGTTGGAATGGGGCTTTAATATGCTGACACACCTTTTTCCTGAAATATCATTTTTCCAGTGGAAAAAATATCAAACTACTCTGATCACCTCTGCATAACGAGCTTTATAATTTGGTTTGGGAAAAGCATGTAAATAAATAAAATATGAAAGAGATGCTCAGCTCATAGTGAATTGGAATTAATTGGGCAAGCTAAGTATTTTCTACTAGTTGGTGCTTCAGTAAATTGAAGCATTGGGATATGAAATGTGCTTGAGAGTACTCATCAAATTGCTGGGGGTACCTTCAAATCCTGAAAAGCTGTGTGAGAGTGAACCATGTCCATCTAACATACACAACTATTCCAACAACAGCTTTTTTTTTTGGTTATTTTGTATTCCTAAAAAGTAGTTGAAATAATCTGAGTATTTAAAAGAAATAGAACATCTGGCTTTGCTCTTTCAAGTAAAATAAAAATGTTTCCTTTCTATTCTGAATACTTTAAGGTTTATTTATGCTACAGGAACACTTAAAGGAAATTCAGATATGAAAGTCCTGCTTCATTTCATAAAACAAATATTTTATTTTGGAAGTATGGGAAAATGTTCCTGTGACTCTTTTTGTTTCTAAACTTTGTGAATTTGACTGGAATGCCTGAAACATGTTAATATTGCCAAAAATGCATTTCCCTCAGTCAGAGAGAGGAATCCCTGTTCAGCCCTCGGTGCTGATGGCACTGCACCAGCTCTTGGATAGGTCCTTCCCGAGCTCACTTGGTGCATCAGACCTGTTTCTGTCAGTGGTGTTACACCTCCAGGTGAACAATTAGCAATTAATTAACTCCTTGGGCAAAGGACAGCCATTAATCAGCTTTTATTTGTTGTGCTGGAGTCCAGGTATGTTCAGGGAGTGCTGGGCAGGGGCAGTTCCCTGCAGCCTCACAGCTCCTGCTCCTCTCACCCTTCCCCAGGTTTTCCCAGGTTATCCCTGGCTATCCCAGGTTATCCATGGTCCCACACTCGGGAGCAAAATCAGATTTCCTGCAGCAGTTGAGCAAACCCTGCAGCATGCACGGCAGCACACAGGCAATTAAAAGCATCTCCATCCCATTGCAGGTGACATTTTCCTGAGCTCAACAGCTTCTGGGCTTTGATTAGGAAATGACCGCTGGGGGGAAAAAAGGTCATGTCATCTCCTGGTTCTCCTACAGATGTGGCACTTAATGTGCTTTTTTTCTTTTCAGCCTGCCTTAGTAATCATATAGCAGCTTACAAAGTTTGGTCGTTTAGGGCATTGTTTGGGTGAGTGGTGGGGTATTTCTAGTGGCATCCAAGGAAGATTTTGTTCTGGGGTTGTCTAGACTAAATAAATTAATGAATATAGATCTATGGACAGTACATAAAGTGGACATTATATAAAGTACGTATTTGAAAAAAAACCCTGAAATTTTGTAATTCCTCCTTCTGTTTAAAGGACAGTTTTACTGAACATTGATTTAATTGCATGTAAAGTTTAGCAAATCTTGAATATAAGAATAATATAAACATAAAAAAGTGGAGACAGGTACAAATGGATCATTCCTCTGTAGCTTTGTATGCATTTGTTAAAATCAGACTTGGGAATCGCCCATCACATTGATCAGTAATGTGGAAGTGTGATGTTTTTCATTAGCTGCAGCTTTATAAAACTGGAAACTTATTTTGCTTCTTCCTCATCCAAATTCTGATTTAAGATTTGCCATGAGTAGCTCGTAGGAACAGTTGTTACAGAGTTCTGAGCACAAGAGTATTGTTTCATTCCCCCTTCCAGTTAAGAAGTATTCCATCTCAAAGCCCTCTGCAAATGCTAATTATTCAGCACATCTCTGGGAAGCAGTTTAGCACCAATCCCAATTTACATCCAAGGCAACAGACCCTGCTCAGATCCTGACTCTGAGCTGCTCAGCAGGAATTCAAGTCAGATCCTGAGTGATGCTTCCCACCACAGGGGAGGCAGCTGTCCTGCTTCCCAAAGCCAAAAATTAAATCAGGATAGGGATTTGAACTTTGGGCTCCTGCAAATGCTGATTTTGTTCTGCAGCTCCTTGGCTATTCTGGTCTGGCACACACTCATAGAAGCTGCTCTAATTCAAATAAATAATTAAATATTAATTAGAGCAGAGGCAGGCAGCCACAGCCAAGCAGTTTGGTGTGAATAAACCCACATTTTCTTGTCTAGAAAATGTATTCCAAGGAGGAAGCTTTCTTTTGAATTAAAAAGCAGTCTGATTACCTAAATATAAATTAAAAACTATAGGAAATCTCTAAAAAAGAAACAACCCAGGAACTAATAAAACAAGAGTAAAACAGTATTTGTAATTCATTTCCGATCAGCTGCAAAACACCTGTAACTTTGTTTTTAGGGTTCCAAATCCCTGATGTAAATTTACAAAATCAAGGAGAAGGCAGTTTGAGGAGCAGCAAAATACATGAAAACCCACTGAGAAGGGAAGCAGCTGAGGAGCAATATTTGAGGAATAATTTGTATCCCCTGTATGGTGTTTAAGCAAATTTTGTTGTCTGCTTTTTGTTGCTGACAGCTTGAAGAAAGGGTAAATGAGAAAACAGACTTCTAAGAAAAAGGCAGCAGAAAGTATTTCCTTTAAACAAATTAATCAAACTAATCTGTTTTGATGCCTTTTGCTTGGATTTTTGCTTTATTATTTTCTAGTTGTGTTCCAAAAATGCCAGCTGTTCTGCAGTGCTGGGTTTTGCAGGGAGCAGGAGGTTTTGTCTAGAGAGGGAAATCCAGAGATCCCAGTCCAGGCTCCATTTCTGACTCCTGTCTGAGCAGGAGGGTGCTGAGAGCTCCCAGAGCATCCTCACTCAGCAGCAATAGAGGGATCTTTGGTGATATTCTACCATTTATTCCTTGTAAAATGCCCATTTATTGCGTTAATGGGGAAAAGTCTGATTAATTTTGCTGTCACTCTCTTCTGTTTTGATATCTTGAAAATTGAAGACTTTTAGGATTTTGCTTGAAACTGGTTTTCATCTAGGAAGGCAAGGTAATTCTTACTTAAAAATTGCAAAGGAATATTATTAAATGAAAACAAAATATTGAAACCAAACCATCCACATGAGTCATCATAGATTTTTTTTTCCTAATTTGTTTATGAAATATTTTTAATATTCAATGTTTTCTTTCCCCTCTTAGATGGGGGGGGTGAGGGGGGACAAGAAACGTAAAACTTTCCAAAGTTTCCCAGAAACTTAAAACTTTCTAATAATTTTCAGTTTATTTCAGAAGAGTGAGAGCTCCTTATTTGCTGATTAATTCAGCAGTGGGAACAGCCCAGGGTTCATCTCTGTAGCTTTGAACCAATTGTCCATTTGAAGTACTTAGAGAGTGTTTTGGGATCCTAAGCACAGATTTGCAGCCTTGCTGGAGTGTTTGAGGTTGGATGGGACTGGTGCAGGCTCTCCCTCCCCTCTTGCCTAGCCAGACACAGCAGTGGGGATGGAGGCAGCACTTTCAAGTCCAACCTCTGTGGTACCAAATTCTCAGGGGGGAGACATCAAGGCAGAGCTAAACTTGCTGTGGCAATGAGGAGCCTGGGCCATTTCACTGGGCCATTTTCACTTATTTGTTCACTGTCACTGGATTTCTTGGTTGATCTGCAGCAGAACTGTTCTACAGTTGGGTTTTTTGCTTGTTAATCCTGGGTACTTATAAGCTTACTGAAACTTCTGTGCATATCCTGAAGTATTTCTCCAAAACACTGCATGTGCTTAAAGCAGATGAGGTCTCAGACCTTTCATGCCACGGTGCAAGAGCAGTGCTTCATTTACATGCTAAGCTGACTGAAAATGGAAATAATTCTCCATGTGGCTGGCTCAACAATCCCAAATTGTTTTACAACCCGTTCAAAAAAGAAAAAGATTATTGACTACTGAAGTTGCAGAAATCTCAGAAAAGATGCCTGTGTGAGAAAGTGTAACTTATCACAAAGGCTGCATATTTCTTCTCCTTGAATGCAAACACACATTCATGTTTTTCTGTGTCTCATTGCTGTATAACTTTTAAAATGTCAGATAATGTGTTGTTTCTTTTCCAACATAGCATTAAGCATTTCCATTAGAGCTGGGCAAGCAGGAAGAACAGCGGTACTTTGTAGATTAATTTAACACTAAATTTTAAAAGTCCTGAATATTTACCTGGCTGATACCAAGAAGACAAATTTGAAATGGTTTATGGAAACAAATAGTGATAGTATGGGTGTTTATAAAGTCCTTCCTGGAGATGATGAAATTTCAGTTACTGCTTTTGTTGTAGGTTCATTTTGCAAACTTTATTTTAACTTTTCTCATACCTGCTGTCTCTTTGACACAAACAGCAATTCTTTTTACTCAGTACTTCCCATAAAAAAAACCCATTACCCCACTTCCCCCCAAAAAACAACTTCAAGGTGTTTGTTTCTGGCAAAATCCATATTTTCCCCAGGATCTGGCAAAAATTTTTGTCTCTCTGTATAGCTTCTGTGATGAAAGTCTCAGCATCTCTGATTCAGCTCATAGTCCTCTCTCAATAAATTTTGTGAGGGAGCCTGATCATTTCAGCTTTAGAGTAGGGTAGATTTGGGTGTCATACTTTATCCTAGTACTGTGGAGTAATCTGCAGCAAACATACCCAGCTTGGAGCTAGTCCAGAGGCAAACAGTGAAATCTGGGCCTGTTCTTTCTGAGGACTGCTTTGTTTGTAAGATCTTTGGTGCAATTTTGATAGTCCATGGATATGATAACCACTAATTTGTGGGGTTTATCCTAGAAAATGGGTGGTTTGGTGGGGTTTTTTTCCCCCTCTGTTTGTGCAAGAGGAGGTCATAATTTCATTGATTTAATACACCAAGTGTTCAGCTCACTCCCCTGAGTGTGATATAATAATCCAGCAAGACAAACAGGGATGTTCACCTCTGGGCAAATGCTCCATCATTTATCCCATGGTGCCAGTCTCTCTGCAGTGATATGATCATTTAATAGCTGCTGTCTTCAGGCAGGTAGGCTTTTAACAGTCCATGGGTTGCTGGCATGAATTTGGCATTTCTCTTTCATTTATAGTTTCATCCTCCATGATTGGTCTTATCAACCCCTTGTCCTGTGGAGAGAAGAGAAATCTCTGCAGCTGAAGCTTTGATGGTCTTATTTGTCCAAATTTGCACTTCTGTCAGACTCTTGGCTGCAGCTCTATATTTCATATGTGAGGCTGTTATGATCCATTTAAATGCCTATGGGGATCTCAACAAGCTTTTTGAAAAGATTAATGACTTAGCTGTGGTTTTTATGATAGTGTTTCCAGAGAAATGCCTGCATACCTAATAAGGTTATTTCTACAAGACAAAATTTGCATTGCTTACCATAAAACACAAATAGATGGAGTTTAACTACAAAACATCTGAAGGTTTACTGCCCATTTTTATCTTTTGGAGATCACTTTTGCAGAAGAAAAGGTAGACAAGTAAGGGGAAAGGGAAATAAGAAGTGCAACAGCTTTAAAATGACAGCAGAGGAAGGATAGGGATGTGAGGAATTCTGTATTTTTGTATCTTGTACCACATGGATGTACCTTTGTAAGGCTCTTATTGTCAACAGTCTTGTTTTTATTTGGACATGACTCTTAATAGGAGTAATTTAAATTAGTGTTGCAGCTTGCATAACATTTATTCAAGATTTATGTGAGTGGTTATAAAAAGATTAACTGAATCATTAGCTAAATTGCATTTCCTAATGAAATCACCAAACAGCAGGCTGGAAGGAGAGGTTATGTTTGTGCTTTTGTTAAACCCTTGACCTAGCAGAGTACATGTTTTAAAGTGCATTTGAAACTTCTGTGTTAAACCATTTAATGAGTGTTTGTTAAACATTTATCAACCACCAGGAACACTCCACATGTCACAACTGGTTTGGGCTAAAATTTGACTAATATCTGTTCTGCTTTTCAAAATGTGAACTGTTTGCCTGGCATGAATCATCTTCATTTATTGTGAAGTCGAGTGACTGAGTGTGACAACACCTTCATTTATGAGTGGTGGTACTTTGTTAATAAGATCAGACTTCTGGTCCTTACTTTCTATAGATTTGTCTCTTTTGTGTTATATATTAGGAGAGCCAATAATTTAAATGGGATTTTTTCTTTTCAGATTGTGGTGAGTAAGCCTAATAGGTAGTTTCTATTCTAGCATTTATTTTAACCAATTCTACAGGTTAAAAGAATTTAAAAGAATTAAAGTATTCCTGTAGGACTAGTAGACAAACCTGAAATTAGAAAATTAAAAATTTAACATAAAAGGAAACTCACAATGGAAAATAATAATTTTAGACACTGTCATCATGTATTGCCATCACCTTAAGTCTATGTAAATATGAGTAAAATCTCTCCTCCTAAATGAATAGGTGTTAGAAAAAATGCCTGCATTTGCAAATAAATGAAGAACAAGCAATCTTGATTGTTCAGATATAGAACAGAGCAGATGCATGATTCTGAGGCATATAGCGCTTTTTTTTTCTAAACAGACATTTATTTTTATCAAATGTATAGCAGTTTTCCTGTAATTTCCTTGATGCTTCATAAGAAAAATGGAGAAATGATAATATTAGCTATTGAGGACATCTTCCAATATTTGTAGAGCAAATCTGTTTGGAACACAACATATTGTTTGACTCTAGATGCCATACATCTGTTGCTTGATTTGCTGTTAGAAACATTAGATGGTACAGAGAAGAGAATTATGATAATAAGCTCTCTGGTGGTGTTGCAAGCCACTTTTCACAAATGCTGACTGTGCCTGGGCTAAGAGTTTGTCAGAGGATGAGCAAACAGGAGCTCTGCCTGGAGCTGTGGAGTCCTGTGAGCTCTGTAAGCTGCTCCAGTTCATGGGCAGAAAACATCTGTAGAGCCAGAAAAAAATCAGAAAAAAAGTCTGTACAGCCATGCAGTGTGCCCAGGGCACCCTCCTGCAAGGCCAGAGTGTTATTTGGTGTGGAAATCCTGGCAGAGACTCCTCAGAGCCCCTGCTGAGTGTCACAGGTGTCACACCTGCCTTGCACAGGGACACTGCAGACCTGGACACCCCCACCAGGCTGAGGAAGGGGCTTTGATCCTGTCCAGGGCTCTCCAGCCTGTTTCCCTCTGATGTGATGTGTTGATTGGGACTGAGTGCTGGCAGTTTCCTGGCAGTTGTCCCACTGTGGATATGGAATTCTGCTCAGTTCTGTGGAAAGCAGAGTTCCTTTCTTCTGACAGCTGCTGAGTAAAAGAGTTTCTCTGAAGGCCTCTGATCTGAGAATTTTCATTTAATCTGTGTCAAAGCTGATGCTTCCACCAGCTGGAAAAGAGATGGTTTTTCAAGGCAGATATATTCTTATTTTAGTCTTATAGGGCTTATTTTGGATAGCCAGGGTTTCCTCTTGTTTTATATGTGGCTGTATGCAGATAATTTTCTAATTAGGGTTTTAGCATAGTTTTTAATCCAAGTGCTAAACTGCATGCAGTAAAAAAACTGTATTATTCACCAAGATGGTGCCAAAGTTACACAAACTGGATTATACAGCTACTTATGTGAGTTTTACATCAGGCTACACTTCTAGTTTTTCTGATTTGTAATTTTGTCAAGACAATTGCTGTGCTGAAACACAGTGTAAATTTAAAAAAGCAAGAGGAGTGCACAGATTCAGGTCTCAGAGTCTGGAGAGTAAATTAAGAGTATTTGTTGTTGAACCTTTGGCATTATTTACCTTTGGGGGGAGGTGGGGAGGGAGAACAAGGAAAAGACTGAAACTGATTTCCTTATTTCTAACACTTTGTTAGTTGTGTGTTGCTCCTTCAGGGTTACTATGGTGATAAGAGTAATGTTAAAGCCTAACTAGGCAGGTACTGCATTAGGCTAAAATCATTTATCCTTCTTTTCATCTGCAAAGTGCATGGCCAGGAGATGAATGGCATCATTTAGAGCACTCACCCCTCTGACAGGCTGCTGCAAGCTCAGCCCCAAGAGTTCACATTGAAGCATGAGTGGAAGTTTTGCAGGCCCAAGTTGTACTGCAAAAGGAGGCTGGCTTTCAGAAATATATCCAAAACTACAAATATATTGCTGGAATCAATAATAAAATTCAGAAGCAACAACAATACAAGCCTCAGCTCTACCCTATTTGCTCAAAAAGAAATAGAGAGGGGAGAATATTCAGGCAGAGGAAGCTGAATGATTTCTGGTTTTAGTGATTTGGAAAGTGTTACTTACCTCAATGCCTCATTAGCTCTGCAAGGCAGGGTTCTCCCAGTTGCACAGGCTGTTTCACAGGCTCTTTGCTAACTCTGATGAAGTTGCCCTGTTGTGCTGTTTGGCTCAGGTGTCTCTCCTCAGCTTGCTCTGCTCCACTGACTGTTCTGAGCAATGCTGCTGATCTGCCACAGAGGAACCACAACCCCACACTGCTATGAAGATCAGCCTTGAGAAGACTTCAGATTACCTTTTGTTTTATTTTATTTTCTTCTCCCCCCACCCTGTGCTTCAGGGCAGTAATTTTTCTCTGCACCAGGCAGGCGCTTGTTTATCCTGGTCTCAAAGACCTTCAGAAGACGCTTACAGCAACCTTACAGCTCCAGGCTGGAATTTACTCTTCCTGTTTGGGCTTCCTCTTTGAATATAACTCTTAATTTAACTTAATATGCACATATATCATTAATACCAATCATTTGTATCAAATTAGAGTGTATAATGTGGTTCATCCAGCACCTTTATTTCCACACCCCCAAAAACAAATTAGTACATCATATTTTAATTTTACTCCCAAGTAAACTGTGATGTTTCTAGATTCATTTAGTATGGGGTTCTTTATTTAATTACTGAAAAACTAATTCAATATATTCCTCTTAAGTAAAAGTGGAAAAATATTATCTTTTGGTCTCCTTCCTAGGTTTGTTTATTTATGGCAGATGCAGTTAATGGATATTTCTAATGCCTTTTATGCAGTAAGTAGATTACCTAATGCCAGCTATTTAATTTACAATATCTCACATTTTCTTAGTTAGGCTCATCAACATATTTTTACATTAATTATTTAACTGCTATTTTCAATCTTTTCAGTCAGGCACATTTGTGCCTACTCAGGGCACAATTAGTCACTGCATTATTACAGAATTAAACTAGTTTAAGTGAATAAAAAGAAATTTGCACATTTTGAACACAGCTACATTTTGTTCTGAATATTTTTAGCCTGAAGATTGGCTTTTAATTTCACATTAGGACATTTTCATGTTCTGAAATGGGATAGTCAAGGCTTCTACAGTTGTTTTCTTATTTTAGGCCCTGAATTGTATTTATATTCTAACTTCCATTTGACTATTTGGCTCCCCTTTCTCATCCACCAATAGCAAAAAGACAATAGCACAAATAAAACAGTTCTGAAGTACTGTTAAGGGATGGAATAAATCAATTAATATACAGAAATGCGGTGTATCCATTGCCATTGTTCCTGTTGCAAGCACAAAATTCATAACTAATGCTTTTTTCTGTAAATGCCAAATCATACAATTTCTGAGCCACAACAGGTGGTGGGCTACAACCACCACTGACATAAATATTTTTTATTTCAAGTAGTGGATACTACTTTTTTATGGATATTTGATTCAATACGTAGCACTGATAATTTCTTAAAGAATTGTGTATCAGAGGCTGAGCTCTGTGTTTGAGGCTCAGTTAAGGTTCTGTTCCATGTTCCTGTGCCCTAGGTATTGCTGTAATACCAATCATAACAGATGGCAAATTTATAAACAATAAAATATCTTGTTGCAACTTGAAAATGAAAAATAAAACATGACCATGCTATTTTCTAAGTATTTTTGAGACCAGGAGCACACTAAAGAAAATCAACATTCAAGAAAAATATTTTAATCTTGGAGAAGAGCAGTGCCTCATCAGGAAACAGGTCAACTCTCCTTTTCAACTTTTAATAGGATTGTGACATTAAAAGGGGCTTATTTCATTACCCTTGTTCATCTTTCTTATCTGCATTTCTTTTTGCTCTTCTGCAAAGCAAGCTTTGACTCTTTTGGGATATTAACCTTGATTATGCAGGAAGAGATATCTTTTGCATTCTTAATTAACCATTAGGTGTGTACTTGGATCAAAAATATTAATAAACAAGTTAGAAATACTACAGGATTTTTAATGTGTTTCTTAGGAAGATTTATTTTATTATAAAGCTTTCCCTAAGTGTGAGAATGAAAGGATTGATTATTGACATGAAAAAAAGTTACTCTAAAACATGTGAAGATTTTCCTTTTTATTCCCAGATGATTGAGTCCTGCTTTGAGTAATGTCACACAGAAATAATGCCATCATTGGACAAATTTTAGTATATTTTCAATTTGTTATACTTACATTATCAATAACCAGCATGTGAGGCTTTCACAAGTAGATATTTCTCCTAATTTGTTCCTTAACCTCATGCAAAGTGTAACTCTTCCTTCATGAGAGCATATTCCTTTTATTGATGCAGTCCTAGAGAGCTGCTCCTTGGCTTTCCATCTTGCCCTCTTCCACAGGGAAAGTCAGTGAAACTTCTGCCAGTGTATTGCTCTGAAGCTTTCTGAAGGAAGTCAGTGAAGGAGCAGACAACAAATGCTCATGAAGTGTCTCCTGGGAGGCTGCCAGCCCTCCCTGGCTTTCACCTGCCCCTGAAGTCAGTGGGGTGAGCACTGAGTTTCCAGGGCTCGGGAGGAGGGTGGACATTAGAGCTGCACCAGTTGTGCCACCAGTGCTGGAAGTGGGTGTGTCAGTCTCATTCCCAAAATCTCATTTAATGGTGTACCTGCTTTTGCACAGGGGATGGCTCTGGCTTCCCTTTTGGTTGCAGAATCTGCTTGCTTCTTTTGAAATTAAACTTGTTCTGTCTCAACTAAAAACTTGACCTTGCCAAACTTTACTGGCACAAACAGTCTCGAAGTAAGGCTATTTGTGTGTGTAATTAGAGCTCGTATGAGTAGAAATATGCAAGACTGACCTTTAAAACAGGTTCTCTTGGCTATCATAACTGAAGAAAAAAAAAGTTTTCCCTTTTAATTTATGTGGTAAATCTAGCAAATAATTTACAGTATGAATGAATTGCTTTTCCTTTTCTGAAAAACAAAATTTGTCATAATTGGAAAACATCCTGAATATGAAGTGCTTTTTTTTCATGGAAAGTTTAGCAAGGCTCTTTAATGCTGTAAAAGCACTCACTGTGTGTCAGCAGCACCCACATGAACCCAGCAGACTGAAACTGCTCCATGCATTGACACAATGGGCTGTGAAATCCATTCTCTCCTTAGGCCTTGACACCCTGGACCTCAGTCTAGTGGATCCTCAGTGGATTGAGGCTCCCATGATGAGTTGCCAGGTGAATGATACCCTAATAAGACCCTTTTTAGGCCCTGACACGACAGATTTAGAGTATCAAAAAAAAAAAAGGAATGAACTCATTTTTTAAGGTTCTTCAGTTTCATGTATATTTGATAGTTAAAGCAGTTATATTTAGGGGTCATTTCAGTGCTGTCCAAGCTTCACATGAAATTTTCCAAAGTGATTTATTTATTTTTTTTTTAACCTTTGAAGCTAGATTGAATTTTCAATAGACATTTGGGGGACAGACATTCGTACTGCTCACTGCCAATGGCTGCAGCAGATTTTACATCCTCCACCCTTCTGTCAGCAGCTCCTGTCTCTGCAGAACTGGTGTACAACCATGGAATGATTGGATGAGTCCTGTTCACACTTCAGAGTGTGGTTGTTTAATTAAAACACACTTCAGAGTATGGGTGAGGTGGTTTAAATGATGACCTTGAACTGTGCAGGATAAAGGAACAATGTGTGTTCCCACTCTGATAAACATTTCCTATGACTCTTTGTTTTTCCTTGTTGATGCTTCACTCCCATTTGAAAGGGTACAGAGAATTACCACTAGAAAGCTTTCCAGTTCTTTCTGCTTTCCTGCTGGGGTGGATGCTATCTACTGCAGTAAAAAAGTCATCCAAAGAATTTCATTTGAAAGCCAAGAAGATACCAAGTCTTTCAAAAGTCAGATTTTCAAATTTCAGCTTCAGATTTACTGATGGCTTTAGGTTACAGGCTGGTCACAGGTAGGGTATAAAAGGTTGTAAATTTAAGTGGGATGAGGCATTCTCTGCTGCACTCTGATTCTGACTGGGTGTTGAAAATACATGTAAAACTGCTGGCATAGGGAGGGGCAGATGTTAACTTGGATTTACCTTTTATCTCCCTCAGTCACTTGTTATCCTCTGGCTTTCATCACTGTCTATTAGGATCATGCTGGCAAAGTTCTTGAGTTCCCTGAAAGGAGCTGCTGGGGCAGAGAGCTCTCTCCACTATTCCCAGGGTGTGTTTCTGCTACTCTGAGTTTTGGATTGGAGCACAGCCCATGAAAGCAGACCTGTGCCAGCAGCTGAGCCAACATCAACCCCAGCAGGCTCCTGTGCTGCACCTCCCTCCCTGTGCTGGCCAGCTCAGAGCCCAGGCTCTTCCCACCCTCTGTGGAGCTCTGACACCTGAGCACAGGCAGTAGTCACAGTCCATCCCTACACAGAGTTTTAGCTCTTTCTTTAGAGAATTAAAAAGAATAATATATGTTTTTCAACAACTATGTGGCTCCCAAAGGCAAAACCTTTTAAATCCAGATAGGACCACGATGTGAAATGCTGCAGGAAGCTGGCCCTCAGAGATAATGAAATTCTGGGTTTTTGTGTTAATTGATGCAGCAGGAAAGTCGCCATTTGTGCATATGCCTGCTGCTAACCTCCTACCCTGGGGGATAATCATTCATAATTAGGCCAACCAGTTCCTTGTCAATAAACAAGTTAGAGAACTTTTCAAAAGGATGCTGTGATTATGATGATTTTGCTGTGAGCCAAGTTTATCTATACATAGTTAAAAAATTGTAAAAAACTCCACAAGACAGACCAGATAAGTATCTCTAGAGAGAGATGAGTCCTGATTGTTAACTTTTCTACAGCATCTCCATACCCATGGAGACTACAGCTTTATGAAATGAAAAGTAGCAGATAAAGAGGCAGCTTGCAGTGCAGATTGAAGATTATTTTATTAATTTAAAAATTATAATGTCTTAAATTTTATCTACTTAAAATTGAATGAATCAAACCATGATGCATTGAAGTATTAAAAAGATTTCAATTAAACTTTGCCACAGTGTTCTTACTCAGTTCTTCTTTCTGCTGCCAGGTAGGAGGAACCCCTTTTATAATACACCTGTAAATGTTGGATCCCAATTGCCACATTACAATGTGCTGATAATATAATGCAAATTCTGCAAAGTATCTATAATTAAGTATTTGAGGCTTGATAACAGCTCCTCTGGTATTATAGAACTTTATATAGAAGTTTTTTCTTAGCATTCATACTATTCTAACAGTGATTTGTATTTACTATTATCCTCTATTTTGATTGTATTTTATAATAAGGTACAGTAGGATTAGTTATCAGATGATTCTTTATTTGCATAATGACCTGCTTGAATTTCTGAATTTGGGAGCAATCATCCCAGAACCTTGTGTTTAAAAACACAGTCCCAAGTACCAGGAAAAGTGTAAAGGAAAGTATTTCCTGGAATGCAGGGTTGTTTGAAGCAGAATTTATGAATAATCATCTTCAGCAGGTTCATGTGTTGGTTGTGAAAGAAATGAAATATTTGATGGATGGCATATAGTGGTAAAAAAATCCAGAATGCCCATTTTAATTTGATCATCAAAGTGTTAATATTTTCTGAACCCTTGCTTTAACCAACCAGTGTCCCTAATTCTTAGGTATGTTCATTACATTTTTTATTCATATATATTACGCACATACATGGTCACATGTATATGTGTGCGTTACTTAGTACATATGTTTTTGTATATTCAATTAGGTATTTACGTACATATTGCATATGTTTTATGTACACATTAAATTTCTCAGTGTATAATTAGCAGTGTTGGAAATTTTTATGCAGAGTAATTTATTTGTTGTGTAATAGCCAAATTTTAGACCCTGAGAATTTTCCACCTCTCTCTCTGAAGTCTGAACAACAGTTTCACACAGCTCACTTGTTAATTAGAGGTGCCATCTACTTCCTGAGGTAATTTATATAGGCTGGCAATCATTCTAATACCCAGCATATCCCCACAGCTGCTGGATCTAAATCCCCTGCAAACAGCAGTGGTGAAAATGAGTAAACCTATGTAATGTACCTGTGTCATTTGCTGCACAGTACAGTTAGCAGAAGAAAAACATTAATTTAAAATCTGTTATACTTGAAGATTTCACTGTTAAACAACCACTCTTTCTCAAGGTCAGGTGCTGAAAGAATTTAACTTTATGTGAAATGCTCTCTTTTGTTTATTTGGGTGTAATTTTTCTGTTTTCTTTTGACACTATTATTCTAATTTTAGGGGCGTAAGATATATTACACATATTTACTATATACATATAAGTGTGTATCTGTACTATACATATATACACTATATATACTATACTAATATAGTTTATATACTATATTACACACACACACATATATATAATTATACTATAAAATATATCTGTTTGTCTACATATCTGAGGAGTTAATCTTCTTGGATATCCTTAGTGTTGAATGGAAGGCATGTCAGCCCCTTATCACTTTGAATCTACCCTGTGTGATCAGTATTGATCTTTCATGTGCAGTTTCAGGGTCAGCAAACCCTCTAATTTATGGTCTCCATGAACAAACCTGCCTAAATCCTGATGTTTAAAATGCTTCAGAGAAGTGCTACTTCTACAGTGGCTTCTGTAAACTTGTGTTTTGTCTGGATGATTGCAGTTTATATGAGGTATTAATAAAATGTGACAGTGCAATCTTACAATTACTCCTGTTTAAATTCATGTGTTGAGGGTCATCTGCCCTGACATGGACAGACAGCCCATTCCTGTGAATGTTCCTCTTGCTAATCTCAGGGACCTTGATCAATGATTTCTGCAGAAGAAAATCACAAAAGGTTTAGGGAGGAATCAGACTTGGTTGCTCTTTCCCCTGAATTGCTATCTCAACATCTCCTTGCCAGGCTCTGGGTAATAGGATGGGGAAAGGGTTTATTCTCCTTACTCATGTCAGGCAGATCCCTTTAAGTTTTCCCTGAGATATTGTCTTTCTTGCTCTGTTAAACCTCTAAGTCACTGATCTAACCTGATGGAACCAAATTTTCAGTGGAAAAGTACAGCTAGGAAAGGCTCCCTTCTGAAAATCAAATCGTTGACTGTGCAAGGTGAAATCAAAAGATAAAATCTCGTGGTTAGTGCACTGCATTGGGATTAGGAAAACTGAGTTTTTCTGGTCAGCTCTGGGCTCCTTTCAAAATGCCTTTGGGTCAGACCCTTAAATATATGTGAGCCTATTTTTTTGCTAATGCTGGAGTTTATGCACACAAGATGCAGATTCTTGGAAACGTCTTTTTTTTTTTTTTCTTTTATAATGATTTTTCTGTTCAGTAAATCAGAATAACAGGAGGCTATCCTAGAAGTAGTTCTGCTCCTACCCTTGTAGAGGTGTTATGACCACAAGTATGTTCAAATAGGGGAGAGCAACAGAGAAAATCAGTCAGTCTGGGGAGGATGCACATGCAAATAGCTGTGTGTAAGTCAGGCACCTTGACCAGGTTCCTTTGCTGAATGATGGGGAGTAAACCCATCATTAATTATTTTGAATTGCTCAATTTGTTCACTCTCTTTAATTTAGAAGATGGCATGCAGTTTATGTGAATGTTTAAAGATTTCTGACTGGGTAGAAGATGGCCTTGAGATTTTTTTAAAGAAGTCTCAGGGATAGCAGATACCTTTCTGAAACAACAATGCTAGGAGAGGTTTCTAAAGTTTAAATAAACATCTAACCTCAAGAGTTTATCATTCAAACTGAAGTCACAAACTTCTCTGCATTCATTAGTGTTTTGTAGCTGTGTTTAGCCATCCAATGTTCGAATTAAGGATTTCTTGTCACAGCAGAAGCTTGCAGCCTGGGAACACGGTCCAGAGGAAGCAGAGCATGACTAAAACTCTGGCAGACAGATTATTGGCTGCTGGTGGCAGGAGGAAATCTCCAAACTAAGAACCCTCGATAAACAGAGACAGCCTGAACATGGCTGGGGCTGGGAGACTGAAAGCTTCTGAACCTCAGCTGGTGGCAGGAGTTAAAGCCTAAGAGCTACAGCTGAATGTTCCTTTACTCAGACCATGGATTTTTGATCCAGACGCACAGCAGCTAAAATAAATCCTGGAATAGGCAATCAGCTCATGATTGCATGCCTGCTGGAGATCTCAATCACGTCGGTAGGAATCAGCCAATGGTGATGGATGGTTATATTCCCTCTCTGTGGGATCTGCTGTCAAACGACTGCTTGCATCCCCTCCACATCAGGGAGCACAGCACCGGCCACGTCAGCCTTTGCCTGCTGGTCTGCAGCAGCTTGTGAGGTGCTGCTGAAAGTAGTTCTGCCTCACTCAAAAAAAAAGGAAATGGAGGCCTGGAGAAATCCTTTTGTGCCTGGTGTCTTGAGTTACTGAGGAGGCATTTGGGAGAGTGGTGAGGGGAGGGAAGGAGACTGCAGAAATTTTTGGCTGAGGCAGTGCTGTGGAAACCTGAGGTTTTTGATACAGTGTGTAAAAGCACATTTTAGCAGTTTGTACAGATAAGCTGTTCCATTTGTACTGTAATGGTAGATGGCAGCAAAATGCAACAACTGCTAAATTTCAGGGCCAATCTCTTGATAGTTTTCTTGTCCTTCTGGGAGTTTTGAAACACTCCACTAAGAGTCTTTTATTATAGCTGACATGGAGCAGCACAGGGTGAGAATTCTCCTTAGGCTTTTATATGCAACAAGATACACTGATTAAAAAAACTGCAATGTCAGTCCTCTTAATTAACCCTGAGCTTGCTGTCTGCAGGAATTGCTGTAACTGTGCTTTAGCCTCACCTTTCTCTAGGAAGATTCAGCCACTTCTCCTTCCCTTGCATGCCATGGGCTCTGGTATGTTGGGCCACAGACCACTCTGTCCCAGGCAATGTTGGCCTCAGTGAATTTGGTTCTGCGATCAGTAGCAAGTGCCCACTTGTGAAAAGTTCAGTGTTAGTCCTGACACAAATCAGAAAGTAAAATATATTTCAGCTTCATACCCATAAAATGTTGCTGCTGACCTCCTGGTCTCACATGTAAGAAATCAATGCTGGCTTCATTAATTTTGAAATTGTTGTGTTTTGCCATTTCCTGAAGTCCCTATGAAAGTTTTATGCCAAGAGAAGGTTGTGCTCTGCTTGTAATTGAATTCCTGGTGAATTATTAAATTCAAAATATCTTAGAGTTAAGCAGTCCATAAACTATATTTTCCAAACCGATCCTTCAAAACAGAACAGATCATGTCTGTAGATTGCAGCACTTTGGTGCTGCAATACAAATCTGTCTGCAGAACAAGTAATGGCACAACCATTTGGACAAATGTATCTTCCCAGACATGCTGAAGGGAATTTGCATAGGGAATTGGACAACAAATATAGACAGAATGCAGTCTTTCACATCATTAGTAATAGACACTTTCTGTGTTTTGTGATTTTAGTCAGATTGTGAGTCTGCATAATTAGGAAGAGATTTGCAAAGATATGAAGTAACCAAAATAAATTAGGTGAAGAGACACAAATGGAAAAGCAATAGTCTTGATTTAAATAATATTTTTTTCTCATAGTTTTGCTAATTTACTAAGGCAAATTACATGATAAACATATTATACTGATTTCTTATGTACTAGAATTTTTTCTTCTGGGATTTGCTGAATGTTTGTGTATTCCTGTCCTGCAGCATACAGAAACATTTAAGAATGTCAGGCTGCAGCACTGACATCTTTCCTGTTACTGTTAATATCATTTATATTGCAATAACATCTATTGCCTGCCCTCTGATACAGATGCAGGGAATGTTTCAAGTCCAGCCTCTAACAAAAATATAGAATCCAAAGATAATTTTATGAAAATTGAGGTGTTTTGTGACAAATGAGATTTTGCAACCACTTACTTTTGCTTATTGCCTGCCCTCTTTCTTTGGGAAACAAACCATATGGTTTTCAGCTTGCAAGAAAGATGCAGGGAGCCTCTGTTGTGAGATTGCCTCCAAACAGTTGTCCTTGTGCTGGCTCGACATCTTTGATAATCAGTAGCAGTTTTGGCTTACCCCACAGTGAGACATGTCTGGTTTAGTTGAGTTTGAATGTTCAGTTCCTTCTTGTTGTTTTTTCTGGACTTGGGCTCCACAGATTTATATGTGTGTCCTTGAGTCAGTCATTCCTGCTGTCCAGGCTATGTAAAAATAGCAGTTGAAGATGAAGTTTAATAAGTCCAAGTGCCAAGTCCTGCACTTTGGCCACAACAGCCGCTGCAGTGCTCTGGGCTGGGGACAGAGTGGCTGGACAGTGCCCAGGCAGGAAGGGACATGGGGGTGCTGGACAACCGACTGAACATGAGCCAGCAGTGTGCCCAGGTGGGCAAGAAGGCCAAGGGCATCCTGGCCTGGATCAGGAATAGTGTGGCCAGCAGGAGCAGGGAGGTCATCCTTCCCCTGCACTGGGCACTGGTGAGGCCACACCTGCAGTGCTGTGTCCAGTTCTGGCCCCTCAGTTTGGGAAGGACCTTGGGACGCTGGAGCACATCCAGAGGAGGAAACGAGGCTGGAGAGGGGCTGGGAACACAAACCCTGTGAGGAACCACTGAGGGAGCTTGGGGTGTTTAGCCTGGAGAAAAGGAGACTCAGGGGTGACCTTATCCCTCTCTACAACTTCCTGAAAGGTGGCTGTGCTCAGGTGGGGTTGGTCTCTTTCTCCAGGCAGCACTCAGGGACTCAGCCTTAAGCTGCACCCAGGGAAGTTTAGGTTAGATGTTAGAGAGAAATTCCTCACTGAAAGAGTGATTGNTGACCTCCTGGTCTCACATGTAAGAAATCAATGCTGGCTTCATTAATTTTGAAATTGTTGTGTTTTGCCATTTCCTGAAGTCCCTATGAAAGTTTTATGCCAAGAGAAGGTTGTGCTCTGCTTGTAATTGAATTCCTGGTGAATTATTAAATTCAAAATATCTTAGAGTTAAGCAGTCCATAAACTATATTTTCCAAACCGATCCTTCAAAACAGAACAGATCATGTCTGTAGATTGCAGCACTTTGGTGCTGCAATACAAATCTGTCTGCAGAACAAGTAATGGCACAACCATTTGGACAAATGTATCTTCCCAGACATGCTGAAGGGAATTTGCATAGGGAATTGGACAACAAATATAGACAGAATGCAGTCTTTCACATCATTAGTAATAGACACTTTCTGTGTTTTGTGATTTTAGTCAGATTGTGAGTCTGCATAATTAGGAAGAGATTTGCAAAGATATGAAGTAACCAAAATAAATTAGGTGAAGAGACACAAATGGAAAAGCAATAGTCTTGATTTAAATAATATTTTTTTCTCATAGTTTTGCTAATTTACTAAGGCAAATTACATGATAAACATATTATACTGATTTCTTATGTACTAGAATTTTTTCTTCTGGGATTTGCTGAATGTTTGTGTATTCCTGTCCTGCAGCATACAGAAACATTTAAGAATGTCAGGCTGCAGCACTGACATCTTTCCTGTTACTGTTAATATCATTTATATTGCAATAACATCTATTGCCTGCCCTCTGATACAGATGCAGGGAATGTTTCAAGTCCAGCCTCTAACAAAAATATAGAATCCAAAGATAATTTTATGAAAATTGAGGTGTTTTGTGACAAATGAGATTTTGCAACCACTTACTTTTGCTTATTGCCTGCCCTCTTTCTTTGGGAAACAAACCATATGGTTTTCAGCTTGCAAGAAAGATGCAGGGAGCCTCTGTTGTGAGATTGCCTCCAAACAGTTGTCCTTGTGCTGGCTCGACATCTTTGATAATCAGTAGCAGTTTTGGCTTACCCCACAGTGAGACATGTCTGGTTTAGTTGAGTTTGAATGTTCAGTTCCTTCTTGTTGTTTTTTCTGGACTTGGGCTCCACAGATTTATATGTGTGTCCTTGAGTCAGTCATTCCTGCTGTCCAGGCTATGTAAAAATAGCAGTTGAAGATGAAGTTTAATAAGTCCAAGTGCCAAGTCCTGCACTTTGGCCACAACAGCCGCTGCAGTGCTCTGGGCTGGGGACAGAGTGGCTGGACAGTGCCCAGGCAGGAAGGGACATGGGGGTGCTGGACAACCGACTGAACATGAGCCAGCAGTGTGCCCAGGTGGGCAAGAAGGCCAAGGGCATCCTGGCCTGGATCAGGAATAGTGTGGCCAGCAGGAGCAGGGAGGTCATCCTTCCCCTGCACTGGGCACTGGTGAGGCCACACCTGCAGTGCTGTGTCCAGTTCTGGCCCCTCAGTTTGGGAAGGACCTTGGGACGCTGGAGCACATCCAGAGGAGGAAACGAGGCTGGAGAGGGGCTGGGAACACAAACCCTGTGAGGAACCACTGAGGGAGCTTGGGGTGTTTAGCCTGGAGAAAAGGAGACTCAGGGGTGACCTTATCCCTCTCTACAACTTCCTGAAAGGTGGCTGTGCTCAGGTGGGGTTGGTCTCTTTCTCCAGGCAGCACTCAGGGACTCAGCCTTAAGCTGCACCCAGGGAAGTTTAGGTTAGATGTTAGAGAGAAATTCCTCACTGAAAGAGTGATTGTGCACTGGAATCATCTGCCCAGTGAGGCGGTGGAGTCACTGTCTCTGGACGTTTAAAAAAAGACTGGATGTGGCACTCAGTGCCATGGTTTAGTTGATAAGGAGCTGTTAGGTCATAAGTTGGACTAGATAGTCTTAAAGATCTTTTCCAACCTAGTTCATTCTGTGATTCATCTTTCATATGGCTCTCAGAAGAGGTCTTTCCCCTCTATCCTCTTTCAGTCAGTGTCCTGTCTGAGAGGATGCCTAAAATGCTTGGAAAAAATGCTGTGGAGTCTCTGAAACAGTCACACTCTGGGTACTGACACTTCTGGCATGAATTTCTCAAGCCACAGGAGGAATTCTGCCCTTGTAAAAGCACCTGCTTTAAGTCTGTGCTGTTGTCCCACAGACACCAGAGGAGATGCACTGGTGTGCTCTCAGGCATGGCATCCATTTGGCTGGGGAGCTCCCTGGGACTGTGTGCAGCTCCTGTGGCAACCAGGGGTTTTTACTGGAGAGCTTGCTCTGTTGTACTGATAATAGCTTTTATAATTAGTGCTGCAGCAGTGCCCAGAGGGTCGTAATCTGACAGGGCACACTGGGCCAGGCAGCACTCGGGCACGGTGGAGCTACATTTACAATTAAATTAAGCTAGCTAAAAATGGGACCTTCTCTTGCATGCACAGCAGAAAGAAGGGTTCTCCAAAACCAGCTGGGATTGCCCATCTTTCTTACCCATCAGACCAATTTTCAGTACCAATGTACAAATGGTCACAAGAGAGGGGCACTTGGGACCCCAGGAGGGGATGACATTGTCATTTGAGGGTGAAGTTCAAGCAGCACAGATGTGAAATGCTTTAAGATTTTAAACCAGGGGCCTGATTTTAAATATAAACCTGCCCAATAGGAGGTGAGAAGTGTGCTGGAAGTCCATGGAGTTCAGTATTTAAGCCCTGTTAGTGAAGAAATCCATCTGCACCATCTGGGTAGGGTCTGTCTGCACTGTCCCCTGCCACAGATTCCTGTGGCCATCAGCCCCCTTGCTGTGAGGGATTGTGGCCGGTGTGGACTTTCATGGCCTGAAGGGACAGCCCTTGATGTCCAAGCTGCATTTCCAGTGGGATGGCAGAATGCAGCCTGGGTTCCCCATTATTAATTAAGTGCCCAGTGAACTGGAACAATAAAATAGCAGCTGAAGATGATGCAGATTTATTCTTTCTTTTGTTTAGCGATTTAAATGACACATAGGATCTGCAATTCTCTAAGGCCATGTGATAACCGAATGACAACGTGAGAATTCCTTCTGTTGCACAACAGTTGTCTACAAAAATTCACTTATAATTTCACTGATTGTTTTAGAGAGCTAGATGAACACATTAATAACACTGAAATTGTGGTTAGAATCCTTTATGACCCACTGAGTTTAACCACTGGGTGTTGCATTCATGCCCTAGAAATTTATTTAATCATGTTTTCCCACCTTGAAACTTACTGTATCATCCCAAATCATCTGTTTGATATGGTTGTTTCAATTGCTCAGCTGGCTCTTGCTAGTGTAATTTAACATTTTCATTAGCTCAGTAAAAGAAAGAATTTAAGGATTTTTATGTTTCAAAGGCGTGATGTGTGTCATGGTGGGAATCAGGTAGGAATTACTATTGTTTAATGAATACTTTATGGATTCTGTAAAGCAATTACATAGTGTAATTAAATTATTTGAAATTCAGTTTCTAACTTTGTTTCCTGAATAGACTTAATTTGATCTTGGGGTAGGGAATAAGTTTCTTTCAGTTAAGCCCTCTGTAGGCAGAATAGAGAATATGTCATTTGCACATAGGTGGCTTGGGAGTTGATGGAAAAGAAAACAAAAGAGCTTCCTTGTTTTGATCTATTCTCTGTTTGATGGCTTGTGTTCAGCATGGGGAAGCTACATAATTGCCATCAACTACTCAGTGAATTAGCTTGTTTGAAATCTTTTCCAATAATTTATTCTGCAGCTGTTAACAGTAGACTCGTAGATGAAGCGATGTTTGTTTCCAACTTCACAACAGGAGTTTGCATTTACCACAGTCATGGAAGGACATGCTCCTGCAGACAATTCTGCACATATAGGGATTCAAACATAAGCTAAATATGTGCAGAGGCCCATCAATTAACTTTTGAGACAAACTGACATGGAACTCAGTGGCCACTTGGTTATTAATGTAGCACTTGTGCTTTGGCCATTTGTGGCCCTTTTTTTGTGAGAATTCAAGGTGAGACTTCACAAATTCAGAGATTCCCGATCTTTTTGTTAATTTTCGTGGGTAAGAAAGTAAATTATTTCTATCTTGCTTATGTCTGAATTTTTTCTGTTGGATAGTAGGCCTTCTCAGGACATCAATTATCTTTCGCAGGATTTTCATTACAGCTGCTTAGAGGACTCTGTTCTGCCACAGCCCACAGCCCATGGCCCAGCAGGTCACACAGATCCCTGGACCTTTGCACTGGTTCTGTGACTGTCTTAAATGGTTATGAAAATTAACGAGCTCTGTATTTACCATGTTTTAGGATAAAAGAGAACTTTATTCAGGAAGCAAAGAATAGAGGCTTAGGAACTTACATAATTGAAAGACCCTAGTGACTGAATTAAAGCATGGGCACTGGTTTGGAGGTGGACTTTAACAGATGCTCCAATGTTTCAGAATTTCCTTCTTTTCCTGCATGGAATTACGAGTCAGCTTGAGTCCTCACCGTGCAAAGTGTCTGAACCTGAAGTCTTGGTTCAGGTCCATCCTGTCACTGTGCTTAGAAGTAAATTAAAAAAAAGTTTTCATGACTTATGAAACAGTTAGGAGGCCTGAGCCTGTAGTTAAACAGTCAAGGTCTGAGTATATCACAAAATGTCAGAGAATGAACTGTATTTCTGAAGGATGGAACCAGCAGCAGAGCATGTGCACTCTCTGAGGAGCTGACCGGTTATTTACTGCAAAGCCTGCACCTTCACTTCCAGAAAAAGAGTGCATTTAAAACACTTCAGTACAAACAGCCCAGCTTTTTCATGGAAAATTAAATAATCATGCTTTGAGGGAAGATGGCTTCTTTAATTATTTTACCTTTTTTCTTTAAGAGTTTTAAGTAGGCAGCCCAAATGAATATGTTCTCTAATTCAAGTCTTAAAAATGAGACTGTTCTCAAGATGGACCATAAGAGAATGCAACCTGCCAGCTTAATTAAGTTTCTGGAAAGCTTCTGGGCAAAATTAATATATGTGGATGAAAGCCAAAATCAGCCTGACTGAGCAGATTTTAGCTAGCACACCACAACTCTGAAAAACACAGGAACCTTAAAGAATGCAGCCTAGCAATATTAATTACAGTGGATAGAGAACTGTCTATCTTTTTTGTGGATGCCAATCTGCATTTATTATTGCTTATGTCCAAGCCAGTATGGTTATCAGAACAATCTTAGAGTTAAATTAAAAAATTAGAAAATGATTTGCCATCATTTTCTGCTTCAAACTCCTATTAAACAGCAGTTGATGAAAATAGAAAGCTAGATTTACTCAAATAGCCTCAGTGTGAAACTGAATTAGTTCATAATGCAATAAAGGCCTGTGATATTAATGTTCTTTATGAACATGAACTCCTAACTTTGCCTTTATCTTTCACTAGAAAAGGATCTCTGCATTAAACACTTTCTTAGTCTTGTCAGCAGACACTGTTCCAGAACATTTGGAGCCTTTAGCAGCGCTTTGCGTAGGCTGCATTCACTTGCCACAAAGAGAAGAAAACACAAATTTTTCTGCTCTCTGATCCCCTAATTTTTCGTGTCCATGCTTTGCCATGGTGATAGCTCTACTGCAATCCTGTGTACTCCACTGCTTTAATTTGCAACATTAAACTGGAGGTAATGTGCCAAAGATGGCCACAGAACCACAGAATCAGCTGAGTTGGAAGGGACCCACGAGGATGATCGAGTCCAACCCTTGGCCCTGCACAGGACAGCCCCAAGATTCACACCCTGTTCCTGAGAGTATTGTCCAAATGCTGCCTGAGCTGTGCCAGGCTTGGTGCTGTGACCACTGCCCTGGGGAGCCTGTGTTTTAGCTCAGCTGAATCAGAGAGCTCATCCTGACGTCTTTGCTGACCCCACTGCCTGCAGAGGGAATCTCACCCCAGGAAGGAGGCCAGCATCAGAACACATTTGTCTCTTGCATATTTCCAACCTGCCATTGGGAAGCTCTGGTGAGCAGCCATGGGAAATGCACACAGTGGAAATACAGGATTGCATTGCACTAAAAGCACATGGTGGTAATTCAAGAGAAACAATTAACTGATGTCAATGCAGAGCAGAGACATTCTGGTGTTTTAATTGCCCCCCTGAAGGAAGGTAAACATTGCCAATCTCTCTCCTGTTCTATGAAATATTTCCTTTCCTGTGAAAAAGGCTTTCACAAAAGCTCTGCTTCTCAGTGTACAGTGGCCCAGGAGTGCTCTGAAATGCTGCTTTGCTGGGACTGCTTTCACCAAGGCTCTCCTGGAAAGGTGGAGAGGGCTTTGAGTGACACCTCCGTGGCATTTCTCCAGAGTGTTTTTGATGACAAAGGTCACTTAGAAAATTTCTTTGAAAATATCTTCGTACCAGAAATTATATTTTCTTCTGCTTTTCCTTTGAATTGTGGCTACAAGTAAGAACCTGGCATTCATCAAGTTGAGAACAGTAACAGATTGACCCAATTTTCTCCTGCCATCAGCAGGCTGTAATGCTTAAAAGGTGACCATCCATGAATGGTCTGTTCCTGATAATTCTGCCCTGTCACCCAGCCGTGGCAGAGCCTTGTCCAACTGAACCAGGTAGTTTCAAAGCAGTAGAAAACTGGAACCTGCTTTCCCATCTGATATAGTGCTTGCTTGGATTTTCTAACATCTTAGTAATGGGCTCTTAAGCACTCACTGTCTGACAAATGAACACAATAGAATCACAAAAATTTCCTTTCCTCACAGCATTATGGTGAAGGTAGGGGCCCAATTGACCACTCTGACAGTTCAGCAGATTTAGTGGTGCCAAATTGTTCTGCAACTGACACAGAGAAATTTTGCTCAGATTTATGGTTGAACACTAAAAAGGCTTCAAATAGGTTTTGAAGCAACAAAGATATATTCTCCTTTCAAAGCCTTGTATCACCTTCTGGAGTACACAGGTAATACCTGCACATCATGTCAGATCCCTCTTGCTTTTTCTGGGCATTAGTGTATCAATTGTTATGAAAAATATAGGAGGGATACCTGTTTCCAAAGAAGTCTATAACAAAACTCCTACTGATTTCAAAAGAAAAGTTCTCTCCCTAGGCTCAGATCAACCTGCTATGGCAGTACCCTGAATTTACTAACACATTTACAAATGTGTAAACACAAATACCAAACCCATGACATTATATAATAATGTTAAAAAGGATAGTCTGGTATTTTTGTCTCAAAATTTCGAATGGAATTTCATTAAGATTAATTGAACTTGATTTTCCTCATGTTCATGTCACAGTTGGTTTTAAATCATGTCTGTTATGTAGCCTGACAATTTTTCATGCAATTATCTTCCAGGAATTAGTATAACTGAGCACTAAACTATTAGCAAAAAAGGTGTTGATCTATATAGAAGTAAATGTAAAATATGCTCTAAGTCTGGTTATTTAGATACTTTGCTTATGATTTGAGGTTATTTAAAAACCAGAAAGAATTTTGAACTTGGACTCCTCTCAGTATGCTGTATTTTAAGGGTTTTTTTTGATTAGTGAAGGTTATATGTGGAGTTCCATAAAGGCATACATAAAAAACATGTAACCTCAAGACATAAGAACATATTAATTTAGACAAAATGGAATTCTTTGTCCCTGAGGTACACTGGTGGCAGTAAGCCAGTCACTGATTTGGACCATCATGTTTTGTATTTTTATTTGGAAGTGGTTTCCCTATGGAGCTGGCTTACTCCAGGCTGGCTGTGTGGAAGTGCCTTTGGGGGAACTGCTCTCTGCACATTTTGAGGGTCCTGGTCCATAATTCAGCTCCAGTAATGTTCAGGATTACAGCTTTTGCATGGGAGATTTTACCAGCTGGTTGAGACACCTCCACTATTCTTAATCCTTGTAAATATAAATGGATATAAATATTGGGGAATACATTCTGCAGGGAGAAACAAGCTTCAGGCACAACAGTCAGAGCTATCAGCAGTCTTCATGAGAGAAATGTTCCTCGTTTTTCACGTACATTGTTTGTGTGCTCCCTCTTCCTTTGATGTCAGTTTTGCCTTTGATTTAGATGAGAACTCTATGGGACATGGACAACTTTAGTCAACGCTTTTTCACATTTCCTTGCTTCAACCTAACAACTCTGCGCTTCCAACTCTTGGATCAAGGGCTTTGAGCAAGCCCTGTAACTTTTCTGCCTCTCTCCATCTCTTGGAAACATCATCTGTGCTCAGTAGCTCATATGTAGTTGGATGCCTTTAATGGTCCGTGTCTGAAAATTCTGAATTTTGGACGAAGTTTAGATTCCTGCCATCTTTTTAGCCCCAGGAAACTGAAATGCTGAAATTCAGAAAGGCCAGACATTATTCTAAATGCACTTCTGAGCTGATGATAGAGCTCATATTGTTTCTCTGGAAAGCACTGATGTTTCTACTCAGTCAGAAAAGATTAAATATTGCCTAATAGTTATAAAGTTCTTTGAAGGGTAAACGTGCTATACAAATGATACATTATTTATAATACTACTACAATATGCCTCAAGAAATAATCAAGGAACTTAACAAGAAATTAATTTTCCCTAGATTTTTTTTCAACATCCCATAAAAGTTAATAGAAAATTACAGTCCTGCACTCAGAGTCTAACATAATGATTCTAAAGACCTATAGGAAGGACATGTTGCTCCCTTTAGAGAATCTTATACGAAGCTTCCTGTAGACTCTTGTAAGTTTCATCTCTTTTGAAGTTTGCAGGGTTTAGTCTGGGGGATTTTGGTGACCCTTGTTGGTTTATTTATCTTTTTCAATACATAAAATGGAAGTTTATTAATTCAGGAACCTGTTTTTCATGTGTTTTCTGAAATTGCCAAGACAAAAAATTAAGGGATTCTTATGCTCTACAGAAGAGCAGCATTTGCAATCAGACTTCTACAGAGAAAAGAGAAATTTCATTTTACCTGTCGTTTCTGGCACATCAAGAGCTGTTACAATGTGTTTAAAATGCATTTACCTGGGGTTAGTTAACATTAATTATTTGTAGAACCTTTGATGCCAGTGTTGCTAAGTGACATTTTGCTAGTCAGCAATAGTCTCACACATTTTCACAAAGCATAAAACCAAATATATCAATTTTATTTATTTTGCTATAATCTCTGTTTTTCTTTTCTTCTCCTTTTGTATATTTTTGTATTTTGTGTTTCTATTTTATGATTCCTTGACTGTTTTTCTCCACTTCTCCTACTTGTTAACATAAAAATATTTTATTAACAAGACATAATATTGCAAAAACTTTTTATTACATTTGTAAAAAATATACAAGGCAGTAAAATATCAGATAGAATATACTGTTTTAGCAAGGTTTCATCTTCAGGACTGACTTGGTTTGATTTGTTCTGACAGAGCTTGCTTCTTTAATCAAAACAATCCCAAATTACATTTGAAATTCAAGGAGTTGGCTGAGTAGAATTAGGAGGAACTACTTTAAATTTCTTATGGAGTTGAGGGACTATTAAGCAGTACTTCATTAATTTCAGTTCTTTGTGAAAAGTCATCAGCCTTGAGACTATTGTCACAGCAAAGAATTTGAGCAGTACAAATACTCAGAATACCCTGTGGAGAGTTTCTATACTTTGGTTTTATGGATGTTTGGGGTTCTGTCAGCATTTCTTTTGCCCAGCTTCAAATAACTGAACTTTGCCCTCAGTAACCACCTCCCCAGAGCTGTGGTGCAACAAGCAGCTCCCAAAGGCCTGAGAGCAGAGAAAAGGGAAACAAAAATAGTCAAAGCAGCTTCCATTTAGATAAGAATGAGCTTTTGGAAATAAGGAATGTGCTGTGGAATGTAGAGATTAACAAATCCCAGCATTTGCCAGTCAGTACAAAGAGCCCTGTCTGCAAAGGGAGGAAGGAGCCCCTCACAAGGCATTTCCAAAGGCACCTTGGCAGTAAGGGAGCCTGGGCACGAAGGGATCTGTGGGGCTGGGGTGAAGTGTGGGGTGTGCTCAGCTTCTCAGCAAGGCAGGCTCTGCCTGTGCTGGAATGGGGCTGTGAGGGCACAGCAGTGAGCAAAAAGAACCTGTGCATCCTCCTGGGGTCTGGTCTGGAGCCGGGGACACGAGGGTCCAGGGCAGGGAGGGCTTGGGCTGGTGGCCAAAGGGCAGTGGCCTCCAGCAGGGGCTCTTAGGAGGAAACCAGAGAGGGGCAGAGGTGGTGCAGGAAAATTTGGAAGGAGCAGCCTGTGGGAAGCACCCTCACACCCTGCTTTGTCCCCTCTCAGTGACGAGGAGTAGGGAGGAAAGAGACAGCTTTCCTTTGCTGAATAAAGCCACAATATTCCATATCTTTGTTAAGACAAGATCTTCCAAAAAATTTGGTTTTTGACCAGTTCCCTGATCTTTGCCTTCTTCAGCCTTGTGGGAAGCTGAAATTCCTTCACAGATTTTAAACTCGACGAAAAAAAATTTTCTTTAGAGAAACAGCTTTTTTGCCTGTGTTTCCTTTATTCTTTGACTTTAAGTTAAGATTTTGCTTATATCGTATTCCTACAATTCCTTCAGTCTTATTTAATCTCTCGTGTGTAATTTAGGAAAATCTCTCATATGCAAATAATGTAACAAGTGCAAGACAAAACTTGACTTCTGCCATTATTGAAAGGTCTTGTCAGTCAAGAATTCTTGTGCTTTTTTTTTCTGAAAGAGCTGCACTATAACAACAATTTTGTAATTTTCAACAGGGAGAGATTTTTCTTTACAGAAGCAGCTGGGAAACCAGATGGAACGTTTGTGTTTCTTTTTTTTTTTAATCTTTTTTCCTTCTTGCTTTAACTAAGTTCTCTGCCCTTAGAGCTGGTTCCTCTCCTTGGGAAAAAGATGTGGCTGTTATATTCTCAGCATGAGACTTGAACACTTCCTCCTCTTTTAGAAATTCCTGTTGTGTTGCAGAGCTGCTGGGTCAATGCTGAGTTTGTTCACCTCTTGGAACAAATGCACACAGTGTTCCATGTGATACCAGGTGGTTACAAAGGATGTGTGTAGGAAACAAATGGGAGTCAAATTCTGACTGAAGAATACTCCAAAATGACCTTTTTTTTAGTATGGGCTTCAAGTAGAGGAACATGTCCCAAGCCTTTACCTGAAATAAAATGATTTCTCTCTTCTGACCATTTCCTGGCTTAGAAGATGTGATCAGACTTGTTCCACTTGATTCCTTCAGCTCCCTAGCAAAACAGAGGGAATTGCATTCCAAGAGTATTCTCTCATTCAAATGGTTTCCACATTTTCCATCTTCAGAACTAGCACACCATTTTCAGTCTGAGCCACAATTTAGTTTTTCTTTTTGATGGTACCAGTTGAGTCCTAATCCTTTCATCTTCCCCCACTTTGCTTTGTCAGTGGAAATTTGGAAAACAAAAGTGTGCGTATACACTTAACCTGTCCTGGTGAAGCTAAATGGTACCAAAGTCTCAATAGTGAGTATTTGTGTCTTATTTAGAGCTTTATTTCTGGCTCTGATATTTCTAACTTAGATTTGCTGAATCACTCCTTTCAGTCTTAATGAGCCACATATGTAAACGTGCCATTTCCTGATAGAGGTGCCTCTACTGTCCTACAGCTAACTGTAAAGTTAAACTAAGCAAATCTTCCTTCAGAATTTTAAAATTTGATAGGAGTGTAGAAAATGAGGAGTTACTGCTTAAATAATCTGAACTTTATTCTTCTATTAATACAGTTCTGCAAGAAACTGACATTTCTGGTAGCCTTTAATTTGTTTTCCCTGTGGATCTCTTTATTGTACAACCTGTGAGGACGTGATTTTGCTGATTTTGATTCAGCTGATATAATTTGTTCTTCATAGCAGGGGATAGCTTCTATAATTTTGAAGAAGTAGTATGAAGAACATCCTCACTTCACATCTTGCAGTGCTATTCAGCAGGGAACCTTTCAGAAGATATTCACTCTTCTTTGCCTGAGGTATCAATCTTAAAAGTAAATTAATAAACAAATATTTATTGTATCTCAATAATTATCTTAGCTTTATTTATCATAACCACATGATTTCTCATGTCCCTTTTCAAGCCTTTTCACCTCCTTTGGCCTTTTAATTGCTACCATGTTAAGTCATATGCCAACCTATTTAAGTAATTCCAACACCTCCTCTTTTACTAATGGGTTCTTTTCTGACATCTTTTCTGACATCACTGACACAAAATAGCTGCTGGTGAGATGTGAATTCAGCTGCGATCATCAGCAGGTGGGGCAGGTGTGGTCAGGTTACTGATTGATTTTTGTCTCCATGGGAAGAGCTTTGGAAAATCACCTTCTCCTTTTTGTTGATCAGTTTTTGGTTCCATCAAAAGCTGCAATTTCTGGGTGATTAACCCAGTGAACTGACATGTGCCAGCATGGCTGTGCTAGGTATTTTTTAAATGTGTGGGTACTTGTGGCAAGCAGCACCTGCTGTCTGTGGAGATCCTACATTTCTGTAGGACAGCACCACAGCTGGGACAAAACTGGAACATTCGGGGGGTTTCCAGTGTTGTGCATTTCCACATAAGTGGATGTGGGGGGCAGCATGCTTCCAGCAGGGTGTGGGGCTGTCCTGCAGCTCCTGAGACACCCCAGGGATGGTTCCTGTTAGACCCTTCCCTTAAGGGAGCATTGCTTTTGACCTTTATCTCCTTAGGAGAAAACAATGCAAAAACTCATTCCATGCCACCAAGGGCACCACCCTGTCCGGAGTTGGAGCATGATGCTTTTTTTTGAACTTGACAGAAGTGAATCAAAAACTGCTCATTCACTGTTGGTTAATCTTGCAACCTTTCACCAAGGTCATCAATGTTTTAGCTGCCTGGAAATATGCCAGCTGATTTTTTTTTTAAATTTTTTATTTTGCTGTGGAAGGTGCAGATGGCAGGATATTTATTTACCTTGACTGACTTAAGAGGGTGCAGTATAGGACACAGGGCTTTCAATTTTGCTGTTTCAAAGGCAGAGAGCAAAACAGCAGAGATGCTGTTCTGCCAGTCAAGGCAACTTACCAAATGCCATCCGCAGATAAAAGGATCGCTGACATATTTGAGCAGAACAATCTGTCTTGGCATTGCTCCTTGCCCCTTGTTTAAGAGCCAGATGGTAAATGTTCCCTTGCCAGGGTTCTATGTAGCAAAGAGGCGAGTTATTTTGCTAAGGAAATGGCAGGCATGTCAGAATCAATAGCCTTGGAGAGCTCACAGTGCGTGCCTGCTCCTGACACATGGAGGGAGGCCGAGGAGGGTGAGCTGGAGCAGGGCACTCGCAGCGAGAGCTGATTTTGTTCTGCAGGCAGGGCAATCTCCTAACAACATTTGCACGCTTCTGCCTTCTGCTCAGTGCTCAGAAGGAGCTGCTGGGAAGTTGATCACAGCACTTCAGACGTCTGTGGAGTGTCTGCAGGCTCTCGTGGCAGGGGCAGGTTGGCATTGGCTGCACCTGGCTGTGGGGGTGCACTGCAGCCTTTCGTGGGGGCTGCTGCTGCCTGCAAAGCTGCTGGTTGTTTCCACTCTTTGTGGAGGTGTAATGGTCAGAGCTATGGAGAGACGTTCAGCCACACCTGTCTCGACTTGGTGATTTTGACATGAAGTCAGCAGCTCTACTGCATGTCAGGAAAAAAGTGCCAAGGGCAGCCCAGTTTATAAGAACTTCCCTCTTGTGTTGTACAGCAGGAAACACAGGAAAAGAGGAATAAACCAAAGTATAGAGACAGAGCTGACATTTTCTATGGCCAGAGGACAGCCACTGCATTGGGAATTTCCTGTGCTTTCCTCACTAATATAAACATGTGATAGATTTATGTTGGCTCCAATTTGAAATTCAACCAACTTCTTTAAAAGAAATTACAGAGTCCCATAAAGCAGAAGAATAATGGATGGAAATGGCTTACATGCTTGGAGGGAAATTGAAGAGTACTTAAATGTGATAAAGCACTGTGAAATGATTTACAGGATTGTTTTGGGGTGGGAACATTTTAAATCATTTGTGTTCTTATAATTAAACAGCTTACAGGACATGGTCTTTTCAGAGTGACTGGTCTGATTGCAGTCCTCTATTACTGGATTTAAAAATATATTTAAACTCTGTTCTTGGCCATGAAGAACATTTTTAACAGCCTGTTTAAATATGGAAGCGAATGAGGAGATATACTAGGTGCCAAGCTCTCAGCCATCCTAGCCAGGGTTAGGAGTAAAGCAGTCTTGCAAACAGGAGTGTGGAATTAATTTTAAAAGATTTACCAACTCAAGAAACTAGACAGGGGGATTTAATTGAAGTCAGAGGAGATGAGAGGTAGCTAGATTAATCTTGGAGGCTGGATTAGTTGATGAATGGAGCCCTTTTGTCTGTTCTTAGTTGATCTTAATTTCTGGTGCTGTACTCATTTTTTATAGATTTATGCCATGTATTTTAAAGAAATCCCACTGCTTGGGCTGGTTAAACACCTTTCATTTCACCTACTTTGTTTTATAATATATTCTGTTAATGGTTTATGATTGTCATCTGAGTTACAAGACAACCTTACCAGTCCTTTACCTTGGATGACTCTGTTTTTAACAGAAAGCCTTTTTAAAATCATTCACCAAATAGAGAATACTAAGCATCAAATATAAAAGCATATCATCAAAAAAAAAACCCCAAACCCCAACCATGTTAAAAATTTAAATAAGAAACCTAAGAAACCAATCACAGAAGTACTTAAAGGAAAATTCAGTCACCTCAGGACCTCAATATTAAGTGAATAATAGAGAAAAAACCATCTGGATTTAAAAATTTGTTTGGAATCTAAACAAATCCTCAGGAACCCAAAACAAGTGTCCTTGAGAACAAGCCCTGGATGTATCAAATGTATTAATATTTCCTATGGAGCCAGGAGTTATTATATGCCCTTGACAATGAAATTCCATTTTCAGGAAAAAAAAGAATCTACCTCTATTTCTTTCAGAAGTGGTTGTGTCTGTCCCTGATAGCCAACCATAAAGGTGTTATTTAACCACAGATTCCAAAAAAATACATAGCCACATTATGTTCTTTTATTTTGCAGTCTTCTTATCCATGATGAATGTATTCCAGTCCTGGAACAGGATATGGACAACTGTGAAGATACTATTAAATGAAAGAACCCAATTAATTAATAAGTACCTGAAGTCCAGAAGTTGTCAGGAAAAGAGCAAGAGACAAAGAAATGGGAATAAATCAGATCATAAGTTATGGGCTGCCTAAAGAAGCAGAAATGCTGTAAGTTGGAACCATGACTATGACACAAAGAGATTACAAACTAGTAATTCATGTTAATTATTCTGTCCCTATCAAGGTCCTTTAACAAGTCTTTCTGAACATGCTCTGTCTTCTTACATACAATAATAATTTTGTACTTTTTATTAGTACTTTCATTGCTTGCTAAGGACTTAACATCTAAGAATATTTTTTAATGGTTTTTTTCCAGATGGTGCTCTAAATTTGTGGATCTTTATGTTCCATGTTGTCACAGTTAAGCAGAAGGCACATACGGGTTTCTGAGACTGGTATGTTAATTTTTCGCTATTGCTATTTATATTTCAAACATAGTTAGACATGCAAAGCTTATGCTGACAAATGTGTATGTGTATGCACACTAATTATTGTAATTTCTCAAGGCCAAGTAGAGCTCATGTCAGTTTGGAGTGATATTTCCCATCCTTACACCATCTCTGGCTTTACCAGAGGGGTAAAGCTACGAGTAAGAAGGTCAGGCTCCTGTTAAAGCTAGCAACTCTTCTTGGCACATAATTGCATACCCTGGAATTTATTGCAAATTGACCTTCCCTAATATTTCAAAATGTATTGTTGCTGGCACAGCATGGTCAAGAATGTGAATATTTCTCAGACTCCATTTCCAAACTTCTCAGTGACTGGCATCACTGAAATTCAATGAGTAGGAATAGGAATATTCTTCTCTTCCTGCCATTTGTTCCTTTCTCTTTGGTGTTTTTACTTCATTAGCTTTATGCTTATCAATGCCCAACAAAGGTTTTAGAGCATAAACATGTTGAATTTGGGGACATATTGAGAAGGTGTTAAGTCATGGATTTCATGTGGTAACTCCCGCTCTGGCCTTAGAGTGCAGTCGGAATGAAGATTTTTCAGCTGGGACTGAGGTTGCAACCTTAGAGATTCTCTGCTTCAGCAGCTCCCAAAGTTGCTGCCGTTTGCCCAAAGGATCTGATTCCAGTGGGCATGTGAAGCACACTTAGCAGGACAGCCACAGCCTGTGACTTCCATTTCATGCCTCAGGGTTTTACCATTAGGAGCACACTGGAGTGCCCCCAGTGCTGCTTGGGTGCTGATGGAGATGAGAGTGTCTGCTAAGGAAGATTTCATTTAAATTCTCTGTGCTCTTCAGCACTGAGAACGTTACATGATCTGCTTGATTGCAAGCGATAGGAAATGTGCTACGCCTGCATTTATTTTATTTTGTTTTGTTTTATTTTTGGTGCTAAAAGGAGCTTAGTCATTAGGACTGGGGTGTTTCAGAGCAATCTGAGATGCTGCTCTTAGGCAGTCCACAGTGAGGACTGTGCCTTCCTGCAGCAGTGTTGGAGTGAGTCTAATGGACAAGAATAGATGACAAGCAAGATTCAGTAACAGGAAAAAGGATTTTAGAGTAAATGATGGGAAAAAGTAACTTTTTCCCCCCGCAAGATACCTACTCGATTTTACATGTGTTGGATAGAAGCCACAACCTTTAAAGCAAGGAGAGGTTAAGGACAGTATTTTGAAAGCCTGACTGGATTTGTGTTTCTGGGCTCAGATAACTATCCAGGCAAAGAGCTTGTAATTTTAAAAGTAAATTTTTCGAAGTGCCTAGGAGATTAAGCCAGTTCTCTTGTCTGTCTTTAAATCTCTTTGCTCCTATTTCTGGCACCAGAAATTATGCTTAATTGCCAGTGATGAAGTATGGCTGGCATCATTTTGCTTTTCATAAATGGATGATTCGGGTTCATTTTGTTCTGAGAATTGCCCTTCCTCAGTCATTGTGTTAAAGCTTGGAGAATGAGGTGATAAAAAGTGATATTAAACATATTTTAAAATCCTTAAGACTGAGGTGAGCAACTGTGCTGTGGAGACTGTGGCGTAGATAGATAGACTTGGACAGACTTAGCCACAGCTTTGTAAATGTGTACTCAGAGAAAAGTTACTGCTTGACTAGTAGAAAACTACACTAGCAGAAGTCTATATTCAGAAGAGGAAGCAGCAATTTTACTTACAAAAATACATCCAAAATCTCAAGGCTAAAGCTCAAGAGTTGCTGTCACTGCCCAGAATTATATATTAAACTTGAATATAAGACACAGAAATAAAAAAAGTATTCTTCTGCCTTTGCATTTTCTGGGTCTAAAGCAGTAAATCTCAGCTTGAATAGATTCGTTAAAGAGGAGAAAGGAAAAGACAGTAGTATTCCTAGGGAATGCTGGGAATAAAAATTATTCTTCTTTAACTGATATATTTATCTGCAACATTAATTTCTCTTACAGTGTAAATCTGTATAACAACTGCTATTTCTTGTCTTGGAACTTTTTCTGAATTCTATCTTTTTAGTGGACTTCAGAGGCTATAAACCAACTTTCCAGAGAATTTGAGCCTCTGTACCCAGCCTTAACACTATCAGCAATCAAGGCTGGGCTCCAAACTATTAATGAATACTACAATTAACACTAACAAACATTTCCCAGTGTATTAATCCATCCCTGTAGTCCAGGATGTCCTGGGGATCAAGGACAGGAACTTCACAGGTTGAAAGATGGATAGCAGAATACAGCTTACTGAATATTAATTAGTGCAGTAAGAGTGCACTGTTCACTCTCCTACTTCGGGGCCTCAATTGCCATGGCCTCACACAGAGAGAGGGATGTGGGCCATGCATGATTCATTGCAGGTATTTATTTTCCCTGGCTATTGTCAAGGGGCCATTTGAATGTTGAATGTACACTACTCCCCTTTTAGTCTGTGTATTTTCTCTCTGCATCTGTCTATCCTTAAGGTGTGATTTTCCAGCAAATTTCGCTGCTCTGGTGTCTTTAGGAGTGCAGAGGAAATGTGTTGTTGCAATCTCACATGAGGTGATAACTGCTATGAGATAATTTCTTAAATGTCTGTGATTCTTCATGTGAAATTGAGGCTCGCTCACACCTGACAGAGCAGCCTTTTATAGCATAAAGCTGCTGAAAATTGCACTGTCTAAACCCATGCTAATAAGAATATCACTGGTCATAATAAAGGCTGTAATTTGAATTCTAGGCAGGTAATTCACAGGATTGTTTAAATATTCATTATGGATAGGCTTAAAATGTCAGTACATAGTCTTAAAATTCCACTACTTGGACTTTCAAGGTCCTAATTAAAACAACTATATGATGACATCTTCTCTTCCTATATTTAGCATATTCCTACACTATATTTGCAGTAAACTGTTTCAGGCTATAAGAAAGGTGAAAGGCTCTTGTTGTTTCCTGACAACATTTTGTAAAACCTGTGTTGTTACTGAATGAGGAATATGTAGCAGTGACAACTTGCTTTTTTCCTTGGGCATGTTATGCATTTCCTTCAGTAATTTTTTATGGTTATTAACTTTTAAAGCCACCTTAACTTGGAAGAGAAGCACTGCGCTTAACTTTTGCTTGAAAAAATATGAAAGGAGGAAGAGAACAAATAATATTTTCTTACTGTTATCTATGTATTCTCTCTCCATTGATGCAGAATAAGACTGGGATGGCAGAAACAGTACATACACATATGAAGCATCTTATCCCTGCTAGGCAGAGTTTAGGGCTTTGTAGCATCACAAAGGACCATCACTGTCCTGACAACAATTTGAAGATTTTCCTCTGGGAGCACTGCATTTAAAAATGAACTCAAAGCATTGTAGACTTCAAAAAGAGCCTCAGAGACTTAGTCTATGACAGAGCAAGTCCCATTTGGCAGTCACAAACAACGTTTGTGGGATTTGAGGACCTGCCATGCCATCCTGAGGGAGTAGTAAAGCTTCCAGGGAATGGTGAAGGAAAGGAGGCTGAGGTAACATGTGAAGGACAGCACTGTCATGCTAAAAATCTATTGCAGAAAAACAAACAAACAAACAAAATTGCCTGAAAATATTCTTTTAAACTTTTGGAAAATATTTGTTTTTTAATTACCTCAGACTTCATTATCTCAGCTAGTCTGTCAGCCAGGCAGCTCCCAGGGAGTTTGGAGCAGTGCAATCCTGGCACTGTGGCGCTGGGCAGTTGTTCCTCCCTTGGCCCTGAGGAGCTGCCCCAGGATGGGGTCCCACAGTGCAGTCCTGGGCTAATGCAGCTGTTCTCCTCACAGGCTGCACCCTGCTGCAGTCAAAGCTGGCAGCTTGCTTGGGTCTCTCTGTCTCAGTGTGATCCCCATGTCCTCACACCCTGGATGTTTCTGTGGTCCTGCCCACAGCCTTTCTCTACATAGTAAACAAATGCATATTTCTGGGCTTGGACCTCCAGATGCTTTCAAAGAGTAGTCAGATATATTTGGGTCTTTTTTCTTTTTTATTAATACTTAGGATGAGAACTGAACTAGGATTTTGAAATATCTGAAAGCTGTTTAATGCCTGTCATGTCAAACCATTACTGCTCCATGCTGAACCCATCCAGCAGAGCATCTCTGCTGCATTTGCACCCCTCCTGCAGATACAAATTTGGTCCTGAGAAGTAAGAGAGCAGAGGGACATGATTTACTGTAAAATGTCTACAAGCAGTAACACTGTGGTAGAGTTCTTTGTCTGTGGCTGTGCAGGTGATTTTCTGTGCCATGCATGCCATGGGTGTAATTCCCAACCCCTGCTGCTGCATTCCCTCTTTGCTGTGCTCCTCACTTAATGGGAATGCTCCCAGGTCTGTGGGCAGAGGTGACACCTCAACTTCTGTGATTTGGTTTGTAGAGCACAGCACACATTGCAGCACCTGTTTAATAGTCCATCTATGACTTCAGGCAGCAGAAAAAGGTAATTTGTAGCTTAAAAAGGGCAATTCTGGAGCAAAATGAGCATTAGGAATCTAACCCTGTGCCTGCTGCAGTACACTGTAAAGTTCCATCAGTCAGCAATGCTGGTCCCTGGTGCTGGGAGGGTCGTTAATGGAAACGTGCAATTCTGCTAAGAGCTGTTACAACCTGTTAAAAATCATTCTTGCTATTTGAGAGACTAAATACAAATTTAGAGACCATCATGATGCTTCTGGGGATTTTTCCCTCGCACTTATTTTGCTGTGAGTTCTTCATTGTTGTGTCCAACAGTGAACTTTGATACTGTTTAAAGTTTCAGTCAGATAACAGCAATGTAAAGTTGGCTTTCAATGAAAAATACTCATGAAACCTGAGGGAAGCACATAGCTAATAAAGTGACATTTTATACAGCTGATGATTAGTAAAAAACCCCAGACAGCTTGGGAGGGATTAACTGCCCACTCATCTCCACTGGGAAGTAATTTCTGAACCTGTAAAGTAACACTGGTTTAATATTTTTGTGCCATTTTCCTTAACCACCCCCATTTTATTGCCCAGAGGATGCCTTTGTTTTCTGTGCCCCAGCCTCAGCAGTCGCAGTGACTGTAGGTGTGGTTATGCCCTCCAAATCTGTCCAGTGTAAGTATTATTAGATAGAAATCCAGACACATGACAGAACCTGTGTGATCAGTAGAACTAATGGCAGAAGTAATGCAGGTCGCTGATCAGAATATTCTGTGATTTCTTGCCAAAACATTTATTCAATTTTGAGAGTCAGCATAAACTTCTGCCATAATGATTCAGCCATCATAGGGGGGTGGTCAACGGTTGCCCAGTCTGATTCCACACCCAGTAAATCATGAGAAAAAGGGCCAGATGTGAATCTGTGAGGTCAGGACCACACAGTTTCCATATTTAACTATGGAGAAATCCATCATGCCTCACTTTGGATGAGGAAAACCAAACATGAGTAATGAGCAGGGATAATTGAGAAGTCAACAAAAGTCATCATAAATTCTGCACCAGTCAGTATTCCCAGAAGTCAGCACAGTCACGTAGAGGAAATGTGCCTTTGAGCAGGTGAATTAGTCTCTGTATCAGTGCTGTCACTTCTCCACCACAGGAAATGGCTACTGAGCATGAGAGAGCTGAGTAATAAATGTATTAGTTGTTAATATAAAGATTTGTGTAAGTACATGTTTCAAGAAGTCATTTTGGTTAAAATTATTTTTTTTGCCTGTGTTATTCACATTCTCTGAACAGAGAGAGACATAATGCTCTCTGCCAGGATTTTTCCTGGGGAAGGCAGTGAGAGGCTCAGAGAAGAAGAGAAAACAATTCTTACCTCTACTTGCTGCTCCTGTTGTTTGGCACATGTGGAATGTGTTATGGAGATTGTTTACCCAAGAAGAGGATTGTTTGGATTGATTGGTCCATTGGGTCAAAGCTGTGTCCTGACTGTCTCAGACAGTCATGGGTTTTTCTTTAGCATCTTTTTAGTGTAGTACCTCTTTAGTATAGTTATAGTACAGTATTAGTGTAATATAGAATAGCTTAATAAAGCATTTGTTCAGCCTCCTGAATCATGGAATCAGAACACGTTATTCACTGCATTGGGGTCATCCAGCATTCGATAATTGCCAGTTGTCATTTAGATGCTGATGGAAGCCTTCCTGTGAGGGTGAGATTCCCCCTGCTGCCCAAGGAGTTTTGCTGTCAGATCATGCCCTGGGTGCCAGTTTTCTGAACAAGTCCCCCTAAAAATGAGCTGAATCCATCCTGTAGTGATGTGAGCAACAGGGCGTGGGCTGGAGTCTCTCTTCCTGGGTGAAACCAAAAGAGGAAAGAAACCCGGTTTTTCCTCTGTGTTCTGAGGATGGCAGGTGGAGATATGTGTCTGAGTGACAGATAAGCACAAGCCAGGTTCCTCACCTGTCTTCTCTCTGAGTAACAGAACTGCTTGACACTTAGTGATGGCTGATTTATTAACTGGGTTTGACCTGCGTTTATTGAGTTAGCACAAGCAAAATAACATCTGCCAGCTTCTGCCACTGTCAATGAAAGTTAATGTTTTAATGTGGGTACCTCAACCACAAACATCCTAAATCTTTCAATTTCAAGACTTGCCCATGCCTGAAAATTAAACTATTCCTTATTATACTTGGATTGTTTTGCCATATTTATTGAAATATATTTATGTATAGATGCAGAAACTAGTTCTATTTATAGTGTCTTCAAAAATATATATATACAGCCTGGTACAGAATTGCAAAGCTGTTGCTAGCAAGCAGTACAAATATTTACAATCCAAATGAGCAGGAAAAACATGTGCTGTTATGCTAACTTACCATTGGAAGCATTTCATGCATGGCTAAACAACTCAGCTTTAAAAGCTGAGAAAATGCTAAATGATGCTGATTAAAATAAAATAAAAACCCAAACCAAAACAAAACAAAAAAAAAAAGCAAAAAGCAAAAGTTCCTAAGGCCAAGATCTCAAACAGATTTATTCCTTGCATGGAAAATGCAGTCTGTTTTCAGATCCTTGTACAACAACAGCCTTAATCTGTTAATCAGTAAGATTTAAATAATGACTTTTATTTATAACAGCACCCTAAATGTTTAAGCTGTGCTCAGCCATATGGAAGCATAGTGTTTAGAGCCATCAGTCACTTCATATATTCCACATGGGAGAAGGACAGGTCAGAGAACACCAGCCAAACACAGGATCATGGGACAGGAGTGGTGACGTGCACCGCACGTGAAGCTAAATCAGCAGAGTCAGTTCTGGAAAAGGCACTGGACTGTGAGACAACAGTTCTGGCTTTCATTCCCCTCTCTCCTAGCAGCATGACTAAGTTCTCTGATTTTCTGCAGTTTTCTTTCTTCCTAGTCCCTCTCTATTTTGCAAAGAGGGTTTTTCTGTAGCAAAGCCTGTTTGGCACCGAGTGTGTGTGAGCTTTTCCAAGCCAAACTGAAACCAGATTCCCAGCAGGACTGTTGGTGCCACTGCATTTCTGTGCTACAGAAATTATCTTCTGCTGAAATACCACTGTCCTACAGTTCCCAGACTTAATGAAAATTCTGAAAATTGGTGTTCAGTGAGTACTACTTGTAATAAAAATGAAAAATGAGTTTAGTCTGGAGTACTGCTGGTAAAACTAATTATTAATGGCGTCCCACAGGGACACTGAAATGAAGAAAAGTTTTTTGTAAATATTCCCAAATTAAGGTGGCATATCTGCAAACCACAGCTGGTAATAGGTAGGTGAGATTTTCATATCTGTCCTGGATAAATAGTACAAAAAAAAAAAGCGTGTTTATTCTGCATTTGCTCAACCTAGGACAATTCCTAAACTGGATTGCAAACCCTTACGCACTGCAGCAGAAAAGGGTGCATCTTAAAAGCCAGTTAAGTTTCTCTTCATATGATTAGCAAATGAAGGTGAGAGGCAGCTGGGACCATTGCCTACTTCATAGGTTAAAAATATACAAATACACTCAGTAAGAGGTTTTCACCTCTTAAGCAAGGGATGGGATTTGTTGGTCCTTCCCTCAATAATAAAAATTTTTTCTAGAACCATGAAACAACACTGAAATAAAGGATGTATTCTATTATAACAGCATGTATTGTAATATAGGAACATTTAAAACATCTTTCTTTTAGTTTGGCGGAGTTTGCTAGAGATATAACAAAACGAAAAGCATTTACTTGAAGACCCATCTCCTTTCTGAGCTCTAGATAGGTTGGGTTTTTTTGTGTGCTTGACCGAAAAGAGAAGTTGTCATATTAAGGTATTGAAAAATCAAATCCAATTCTCATTCTCTACTCCATAACAGATGATTAATATACTGTTGCATAGTACCACAATGCTCAGCTTCCATGTTAGAACACCATTACTTTTCCTCTATGGCCAAATACCAAGAAGATGTAGTTCTCTGTCTGAATGTAGCTGAGGCATCCAGTTGTAGACAGGTGGAATATAGGAGAATAGAGATAGTGATGAAGGTAATCTCACCCCTAAGGGGTTACAGCTGTGTTAATTACCAAGAACTAGGAACAGGCCTGCCTTTAATAGGCCACAGCTAGATCAAGTTAGGATGGGTATTGTAAAAGAGTAGGTTGGCTGGTCGAGAAGTTGGATGGACTTTGTTGGCTGTGCTGTGAGGAAGAAGAAGACAGTACTGCGAGGAGCTGCCCATGAGAAATCATCAAGAAGCTACAGAGCTTTTGCAATAAGATGGCAACATCCAGCATCATGTTTTTTGTGTGATAAATCTACCGTTTTTACAGAGAGCCCGAGTAAGATTGGTATGTCTCATTTCAAGTGTTTAAATTTTTTATTTAAACTCAAAACTACAAGGTAAAGAGATAAAACTCAGGGATGGTGTGAGCTGAAGTGCTGCAGAATCAGAATGAAAAATAGTGAGGAAAGCAGAGCTTAGGAAGGTAAAGGTCAGTAACACATTACATATGCTTTTCTTGTGTACCATAATGTTTCCTTTAACTGGAAAAAGCTATGAGTATGCTTAAAGCAAACCCCTTGGGAAAATGCAGAGTTCAAATCACAAGGGATGGGCATAATGAGCTGGCATTCCATAATAAAAACTAAGGTGATTTTTATTTTGTTATTCTATTTCAATTGAAAAAATGTCAGACCCATGAATGTCCCCTGTTCTGACATCAGGAAGTCACCTCACTAGTACTGCAGATGGCCACAGAGAAAAATTAGAACTGGCCAAGATCTCTAAAACCACCTCTGCTTCTTTGTGTGAGCCACAGTGCCAATTCAGTGACAAAAAGTTCACACAATGACCCTTACTTTTCAGAATGTCTCCTTACAGAAAAAGATGTATTTTCACTTTTGTTTGAATATTTTAAGGCAAAGTTGGATAAATATAAATATTGCAAAGCCATTTCTGTCATAAGCTTTGTATATTGTGATCATTTCCTCTGCTTGACTGGAATATTAAGTGTTTGGCTGGAAGTATTGTAGGTCATTTGCAGTGGCTGCTCAGTCAGATACAGACCTGACCTTCATCTGGTTAATTCCCTCCTTCAGCCACAAGCAAACACTTGTGGAGATTAATGNTGTGGTGAACAAATAGGTGTTTTCTGTTTATGTGTCTTAAAAGATTTAATTTGTGATGGGCTCTACATTTGGAAGNAAGTTGTTTGTATCTTGCATTTGGTGGCTTTAGATGAAGCATCTTCTAATTTTAGTGATTCCTAGAATTAGGAGTTCAGTGTGAACTTGAAATGTTCATATGAGTGGACCAATGAGACAGTGAATGTCATGTGGCAGTTCCTGAGCAGGTTCAGTGTGGGAGTTTGTCCATTGTTCTGAGAAGGTAACAATCCACACAGGCTGGACACTGAAGTAAATAAGTCAGCATTCAAGTAGGTTGCATTCAGATAATTTTTTGCTGCTTATGATGGGTTTATTTTTGTTTATCACTTCCTCCTCCTGTGTTTCCATAATCTCTGTGCAATTGTAGAGTTAACTTTTCCACTCCGAGGAAAAGTAATGCAGGAGAAATAAGACAGGCATCAATGACAGTGTCAACTCCTTCTTTCAGACATCAATCATCCCTTCCAAGTACCTCAGAGACAGCAGGCTTTGTGTGAGCAGTAGCACTTCATTATTTTCTTCACTTTCCTTGGAGTTTCCCCTGGTTAAACAAGTCCAGGCAGAAATCAGAGAGTCCAAAGGGCCATTTGCACCCTTCCTGAGGGCATGACCTGCCTCCTTGGTGAGCAGCCTCTCTTTGGTAAGCTGAGCCCTGAGGGTTTATACGTGGAAATACACAAATGTAAAAGTGAATGCGAGCTGTGTCTGTGCTCTGAGGCATTTTGCAATTACCTGGGGGCTACAAGACCAGTTCTATTGCAATTGCTCCCTGTGGGAGTTTTTCAGAAAGGTGCTGTGTGTTTGNATTTCAGCTAGTGTCACTGAACTCCAAATCTACTGCTGTTGTGTTTATGACTACTAATGGGTTATGGTTTAATTAGCAATGACTTGTCATCTGCAGAGTGTATAGGTGTGATGTGCCTGACTCTGCATGAAAAAGCTCTCAGGTTACTGCTGGATAAAGTAATTTTGAGTTCCATACCTTGGTCAGGGTAGATATGTTGTGTTATCAAGGTGTCAGAACTGCTAGATGGTTTCATTTATTTTCTTTGTGGTATCTGAAAGTCATGCCAGAGTCTGCTGTTATGGCTTCGTTTCTGCATAGCTCTTTAATTTGCAGCGGTCTCATTGACAGCAAGAAAAATTAATACTGGAGCCAGTGGAATACATAATGCCTGCCTGCAAAGTGGTGTCTCATCACATCTAAACAAAGTTGGGAAGGTGAGGGGAGGCATTATGATTCCCCAGGATAACTGGATTGCAGAACACAAATGTTCATGGTTAAAATAAGAGCAGTGGTACCCTCAGTGCTACAATAAGGTTTCACATAAACTTTGTGTTAAAACTGTGCTTGTAGGAGGAATTTGGATGTATTTAGGGCATTATGCATCTGAGGCCTGTTTGATTAAGATTTAAATGTGTATGTGAGAACCTGATAAATGTGAGTCCCATGTGACTGGAGGGAGTGAAGGACAGTATAAAAACAAGAAAGCAAAATAGATAAATACTGAAATGCATGATGTAGTACCTTGAAGAAGCCAAGAAAGTGAGAAAAAAAAATATGAAATGTCTCTCAAAAGGGAATGCTGTTGTCGTATTTCTTTCGAAGCAGGGAAAAACAGGGTTTGAAATTACAGCAATGATATTCAGCAAAAGTTTGTTGGAATATTAAAATATTTGTATGAAACTAGATTTGGGTTGATTAGAAAGGTATTTTCAGCAAAGTCTTAAATAAAGCTCTCAATGACCTGTTTGAATGGATGGGGAAAGAGTCACAGAGTAGGAAATTTGCCCGCGACCCCTGAAAAGATAAGAGAAGGTGCAGACATCCTGGTACATTGCTTGCCTTGCGCTTTTCCTTTGAGAGGGCTCATCCTTGCTTGCTACGGATCCTGAAATTCTAGTTGGATATTTGACAAAATTGGGGTTTTTTTTACTTTTTTCTGGGGCATATAGTGATGGCTTCTGTTGCCAGCATGCTAGAATAATTGGATAAAGAAGGTGAACAACTATACTTATTTTCCACTGAATAAATATTTTCAAAGCCTGCCCAAGGTATTGCTCCATCTGGTTCCACCTGGCATTTTGAAACACATTTCATTTAATGTGTTTAGTATAGATTTACAAACATAAAGCCAAAAGCAGAAGTGAGGCTAAACAGGTACATAATTCATATTCATATAATTCACATACCTCTTTCTGCCATGTAGGCTGCACCCTTCAGCTCAGAACTGGTTTCAGTGTGGGGAATCTGAACTGTGCTCTATGTGTGACAGCACATTGGGAAACCCAAATGTTGCTTGAAAATGTGCACATATCAAAATAATCTGGAATTTACCTAAAAAGATTGAGTAAACACTGCTTATTTATTTTAAAAAGCAGTGTAACTTACTGTATTTAAGTCAGTTTTCCTCAAAGCCTTCATTTGGGAATAATATATTTCTAAATAAAAAAAAAAAATAGAATGATTTAATGATTTCATGGCTCTCCCACTTGGTTTATTTGCTCAAAGAAAAAAAAAAAGCATTTTCTTCTGAGTTCCAAGAGTCTTAACTGGACTCCTTGGCCTATCTCCCTCTAGTACTAAATTAC
>VYZP01027947.1:1282-43555 GCA_013400635.1 Hypocryptadius cinnamomeus | reverse complement strand
TTCAGTTCTTTTTCTTCTTCCTTCTCATGCAGTATCCTCAGGCTTAGTGTTTAGATCTCAGTTATGTGAATGTATATTTACTGAAACTGAGAGTAGTGAGTCAATGGAGACCTTGTTCCACAGATATCTGTACATGACTCTGATTATACTTGTGGTAGGAAACTGATCTATTTAAGAAAAGTATTTGACTAACAGTGATTTGTGAACAAAATAAGCATAATGCAATAAGTGAAAAGTACATCTGTATATTCATACTTATGTGAGAGCTTTCTTGCTTCAGGATGAAAAATTGCTGTACAGTGGTTGTGGTTTCCCACAGCAGAACTCCCTGCACTCATTCTCCAAGGAGGAATCAAGGAACAGTGATCACTCCCACCTCCATTTTTTTTGTACAGCCCTATGTTCCATCATTCAAATAATTCCACAGCTCCCATAGATAAGCTGCTGGGGAGGCAAGGGAGTATCACTCTCATCTCCTTTCATCTGGCAGCAGTGCAGCAGGCTTGGTTGATCAACGTCTGTAATGAGGGCTATAAGAGAGCACAGATATTTGGATCAAAGGGTAATCTCTCTCTTTTATGTAACTGCAGAGCCTCACATATCACTAGATTATTCTCTGCACTTGCTGTAAATAATTCTCCCCATCAGAGCTAAGCACTTTGCAACCATTGCCTCTAAATTATAAGATGATCTACACCACCTCCACCTCTGTGCAGTTCCCTGACCTAAGGTTGCTTATTTTCACTCAGCTCCAGCTGCAGATTTATGACCACAGGATTACATTTTCTCTCAAGGGGACATTTTTCTTATCAAACAGAATTTGTTTTTTATTCAACATTTCATCACCTATTTTTATTACTATACTTTGGAAAATGTGGTGAAAATATGAACTTCTATCTGTTTATTCAATGAATATCTTAGGGCTCTAGCATGGGTGGGAGCAGGTGTAGTTTCCTCTAGAGGGGTTTCAAAGAGAACCACCCTGGTCAGGTTGTCTGTGTGCTCAGTTGCCTCTTTAGGTGACCTCTGGCATGTAAGGAGGAGAATGGACACTCAGCCCCAAAATCTTTCTTTACAGCTGTATCCATAAAGACAGATTTAAGAGAGGTTTCCTCTCTTAAATAATTTTCTTCTCTCTAGCCTGAATGCTGTGATATAGAATGTATAGGCATTCAACACCTTGGTATCTAAAGAGGTACTCAAGGTTGTGCATTCCCCTGTGATCCTGACTTAGAGCCCACCCCTGTGGCTGTGCAGCTGTGGGGGCTGAAATGAGCACAGTGCTGTACATTTCCATCATGCTGATGCTACCCCACAATGTCTAGAAAAATGCATAGGGGAAAGGAGGATTTGTGAAGGCCCATGGAGTGGTTTCAGAAAATCTGGAATTCTATTTTAGCCTACTCATATGGCAGAAAATGAACTCCATTAGGAAATATCAAGCACAAAGCAGCTGTAGGTGTATGGGCAGTGCATGGAACAGAAATAACCTTATCTGTCTGAAAACTGAGACACAGCAGGCCTCCTGGGCTACTGTGCCTATTCCAGGTTCAGCGTGCCTCAGGGGTGAATAAGGCACTTTTCATAGCTGAGCTTTCCCTTCGCTCATTCTATAGGAGCAGATTCCCAGGAGAAGACAGTTTTACAAAGAGCCTTTCCTTGGGGAGGGTTGGAGGGGGAATGGACAGCAGCAGCGAGTCCTGTGCCTGCCTTTCCTTTGGTGCCATTCTGTTTGGTTCCATTCTGTTTAGTTCTGTTTGGTTCCATTCTGTTTGGTTCTGTTTGTTTCCATTCTGTTTGGTTCTGTTTGGTTCCATTCTGTTTCACACCTCACACACATGGTGTCACTCACCCTGAGCCGTTGGCCTCTGTCATGCCCCTGGACATCAGGCCAATTTTCAGTCAGGTTCATTGTAATTGTCACCTGCTACCGTGAATTATCTCCAAATCCACCTTTGTGTCAGGCTTTGCTGCTCAGTTTCAGATGCCATCACCCCCTTGTGATAGGCACTGTGATAATGAGACAGGTAAAGGGCAGAGCAGGAATTCAAAGGGTAATGAAAGGAGTGAAATGCAGGGCATACACCTCACAAAAGGAAAGGAGTAAGGCAGTCACTGTTGTGACAGGAGGAATACACTGACAGGCCAAATAGAGATGAACCTTGTAATGCTTCAGCTCCAGTGGAGCTGAGTGATCATGATTGCTGGTGGGCTCTTAGCTCACCTCTTACTGAAAACTGATGCACTCGGTGCTCCTGCTTGTGTCTATTCACATGAGGGTCAGTGTGCATGGAGAGGAGAATTTTGCACAATGCACACCCAGAAAGGGTGCAGAGTCATTTTTACAGTAATCTGGGAGACAGGGTACATCAGGGACAAATTTGTCACAAAGATACTGAGGCAAAAATATTTGTGACAAAATTTCAAAAGAGGAATAAATTCAGGAGAAGCATAAAGACTTGCAAACTCTTTAAATTGAAACCAAAGAAACATTTGATGAGCTGCAAAGAAATACAGAATTTGCTCAGTGAGCAGAAGTTTAGCTGAGGTGAAACTAGAGATGCTCTTCTCATAGAATTGTTTAAGGCTATGCAAGAAATAAGCCTTAAAGCTTACTCCACAATGTGCTACTTACCACAGATGATGAAGGGAGGGACAAAAATCTATGAAGAGAAACATGATGCTTGCATTGGGTGTCTCATTGAGTGTTTTAAATCATACTCCCTGGATGGAACATGAGCTTTTAACTGAGGTTCATGGAATCCTAAATTATACGTCTCAAGTAGACTAACAAATACCAGGCACACAGATTTAAAAATTTAGCTGGTTAAAACCCAAAAGGTCTGGTAAGACAGATGTAGCTTTTGAAGTTAAGTAAAGTTGACAACATACATTTACAGGGTTCAAATGGCAAATGAAAAACATCTACAGTGAAGCAAAAGGAAGAGACCCATCTTTCACATATAATTGAAATACCTGAAGGTGCAATGCTCAGACAAGAGGAAATAAAACAAAATGCCAAATGTAAGGGATATTACTTGTGACTTTACACCACTAGATAAAGAACTAATATGAACAGGAGGGAAAAATAAGTCATGTACAAATTGAGTTTAATATTTCCGCACATATAAATGATGCTGAATTTTGCTGATTGAGGTGTTGATGCCATAATTATTTTTTTCTTTCTTTCATTTGACATATTGTTGATTGTGACTTTGTGCCACCATGTGTGTCTGTTAAGCTTTGAGCTGGCAGAGCATTCACATGCAGTGGCAGGCAGGCTTCACATCTCACTGAGGAACAACAAGCCATAACTGACTGCAGAGCAGTGCCTTCATTTCTGAGATTGGGGCTTTTTAGTCCAGTACCTTTAGCATTTCCCTGCCTGTCCAAACTTTGTAACACAGCCTGTGAGGTTTCCTCTCTTAAATCATTTTCTTCTCTCTAGCCAGCCAGGTCTGTTCTTTCAAAAGAATACTCTGTAGTTTTCATCTCCCCATTTTCAAGCGGTTGGTTTTGGACCTGCCTCACATGGATGGCACAGGAGCACAGATTTATCCTTTTGGGGGGAAGGTGGACTAAGCCTGCACCATCCAGGGCAGTGGAGGAGAGCAGGAAGGTGCAAGTGAGCCTCCCCCAGTGCTCTCCAAGTGCTGAGCTGGCTGGATCCCTCTGCTGAACACTGGGGACAATGGGATTTGCACCACCAAGGGCTCTCCATGAGCTGAACAGCACTGCAGGAGCTGTTCTGTAAGGGTCTCTCCACATGGCTGTAATTGGGAATTTGGACAAAAAACTCAGCTCCTGTTTCACTGCACATTGAATATCCTGTCAGCTTTTCATGGAAGCATAAAGGGAACTGTTCAATGTCTGCCTAACAAGTGCATTTGTGGGACTGCTTGTGCTGCTACTGATGCCCAGTGGATGATGGTACCTGATAGGTTTAAATATACAGCAACTGCAAGAGCAAAATGTTGGACAAAACAGGCTCTCAAATTAAAGTGGTAAATGTAATATTTAAAAATATTAACAAAGAGTGGAAAGGGAACGGATAAAAGGAGAAAGGAAACATTTAGTCTGGATAAAACTCACCCCAGAACAGGAGAAAAACACTGTTCTCATGAGCTGTATGAGCTATCAAAACAGGAGACAGGCCAGCTGCCTCTTGAGATGAGAGTCTTACATGTTGCCAGTTGAAAGGAAAGGAGATTGTTTTTCCACATTCAGAATCCATCCACACATGATGGTTTAGCTAGTGGAGGGGACAGGTGTGTGTAAGTTCTGCCTCGATTTCATCATTCTTTTCAGCACAGAATCAGGTTTGACAATTTAAAAAGTTTATCTTCATTTAGCTAATGCAATGAAATTTAATGTCATACAAGTTACTCTTTGAGCTTAGGCATGTTTAAATTACTTACAAGCAGACAGATTTTATCTGTCAGTCAGGAATCCATTATAATTGGTAGTTTGTTCATATATTTTAGCAAATATCAAGTAGAATCAGAAGTTCTTCCCTTCAGAGATTAGCTCAATATGTCTTTGATATTTCTGATTGTAGAACTTGATGGTGTTAGTTAGTATGCAAATTCACATTTCAGCCCTCTGTAGCCTGCCACTGAATTTTATTGGAGTCCAACTAAAGTACTGGAGTAATGGAGTCGTGATAAAGTAATAAAAGAATAAAGACACACAAGTAGAGAGAAAAAAAGTTCATAAACTTTTGCCTGGATATTCCTTAGCCTGTGTCCTGGTGTGAATTGTACAGGGTGGAGTGGCTGGTTTTCCTGTCCCTTGTGCCACAGAGAGAGAGGAGGAGATTCCTGTGATTTCACAGGTCAGCAATCAGAGAATAGCAGGGCAGCCATCAGCTGCAGACTTCCTCCCAGAAAACCTCTGTGCCCATCAGCCTGGATGCTGGTGTTGCAACCAGCACGACCAGACACTGCTGGCCTGCCTTGAGTTCAAGATTGGATTATTACAAATGCTTGAGGAGCAGCGTGGCTCACATGTATGTGGTCTGTCAGAAATATTCAGTAATTTCCATCCTGATGAGAAGGGCAGAGGTTGCTCCTCACAGAGGAGATTGGGTAATGTATAAATCTGTCAGGAGAACATGTGGAAATATATTTTATGTGTTTTGGTTTAATTCTCATGATCTCAAACTAGATTTCAGACACCAGATAATAATTACATATAGGTGTCCATTTCACAAGCCAAAAGTGATCCATGCTCATGTAGATTAATTTCTGGAGATTTGATGGGTAGGGACTGCAAAAGTTGCACACTAAACTTTAGGCAAGATAACTCTGAGCTTGATTGAAAAGCTGCTGGAAGGTCTTCAGAGTAATTTCTAATGGCAAGGGAGAGACTGTGTAAGGAACATTTCAGTTGATTGTAAATAAAAGATGGAAATAATTCAAGGGCTGAATTTGGCCCTAGCTTTTAGGAAACAGGCAATAAATGATGCCCAACCTCATTTGTGGTGTCTTACAAAGATATACTTTGTTACAATTGTTAGTAATGAGACGCAAAATTAAGTTTATCTCACCAAGTGTTTTCTTTCCTTAAGATCCGTGCAAAAGCCTTAACAAATATTCTTAACTGAGAGGATGCTAAGAATGTTCAGAAATTTTCTCTAAGAGGAAGTCTTCAGGCTTCTTCCTCTGGGTGTTCCAGATTTGACAATAAATTGAACTCAGATTCATAAGGGTAAAATCATTGTGAATTTATTATTCTACTGTTAACTGCTGTCTCTCACAATTTATGACAGTTTCAAATGTTCTGTTTTGAACTTGAGTGGATTAGAGGATAGGTGTTTGAACAGTCAGGATTTAAGTTTTCAAACACTGTCTTGGAAGAATTCAGCATTTTTCTCTTAAAAGAAAGTCAAAGGGGTTTTTTTTGAAATCCTTATGAGCCTCAAAAATAAATTTTTCATGAGGAAAAACCAGCATGTTTTGAAGATTTGCAATAAAACTGTTGGCTGTATACTTGTAGTGTTCTGTACAATGGGCTTATGACTGGAGCCATGCAATCCTTTTTTCCCCAAAGATATAAAGACAGAATGTTCATGTTTTCCAGATACTATTTTCCTTTTTTTCTGCCTGCCTGTCTCTTTCTGTATATGTGTATTTTAAGAACAGGCTTTCAAGAAGGAAGGAGTGAGGAAGGGCAAGGAAGAATTATCTGGAAGATAGTATCTCCTTTTTAGAATTAAGAGTTACAACCATAGCAATGAAAATGAGGAAGAAACAACTACTGGTGTTTGCTTCTCTTCAGCATTAAACCAGTTGTGTTTAAACAAACCCACTGCTTGGGCTTATTTCAACAGGGGGGATAATCTGTCCTGATCAGCAGAAGATCCAGCAGCCCCAGCACCGGGAGGCTGCAGAGCCATTTCAGCATCCCCTGCCTGTGGTGATTTACAGCTCCTCACCAGAGCTCCTGGGCTGGGACATGGGCTGGGCTGGCAGGGAGGCATCACCTCCAACATCCATGCAAATTCATTTAACAGCATCTCTCCACATCCTCTCTATGAGCATCTCTATAACAGCAATACTGTGTTGCACAGGTGTAGAGCCCTGCAAATAATATGTGTTTTTAATGAACCAGCAGAGATGGGAAGGGGGAGAAAATCCCTTCTGTCTGCACTGGCTCTAAAAATTTTACTCTGTGCTTTTTGAAATACCAAATGGCTCTCTGAGAGCTCAGGAATTGCTTTACAAAATTGGCTTTTTTGGTGTGAAAAATAAGCTAGCGGATAAAAAACTTTGTTGCTGTTGTTGTTGACAAAATCTGTTATAGAGCTGCGGTATATATTGAGAGAAAACGAAAAAAGGACTCTCTGATTTGTTTTGGTCAGAAGTCTATGTCATTAATCTACTCTCAGGGTCAGTTGGAGGTGTGAGCAGAAAATAAACTCCTGTAACAGAATAAAAATTTTGATACTACCTTTCCCTGCAGCATTTACTGTCTCCCTTAATAGGAAGTCACAGTTTACATGTATATTAAAAAAACATCATTTATCTCAACTTATCTCAGAAGTTTCTGTGTAACTAGGAACTACTCTGGAAAGCAGTTAAAAACCCCCTTACTCTGGAACTTTGCAGGAAGCTTGCAGTATTATAGAATATGTTTTATCAATTGGATGAGTTTTTTTCTTTTTCTTTAAATATTTTTTGTCAGGAACAAGCAGATAAATTGGATTACTTTTGCAGCAATAACCAGCTAAATTGGATTAACCAGATGAACTGATAAAATCCCTTCACATTGCCAAAATGCCCAGGGATTTCTTCCTGACACCTCTACTTCTATTAACATCTTCCTCCTCCTCATTGTTTGAGATGCTAAAATGTTTTTCAAGTTGTGTTGTGATGTGACAGCATATCGTAATTTGGGTGGTATAGGATCAAAAAGCTTGATGACTCTTGCTCTAGGATATGGTAAAAGGCAAGGGTCTGTTTCCTTTGGAACTCGATGTCTCCCACCTGCCATAGGGTACCTTAAAGAATACCAGGCAGCTCCTCCCTGTTTACCCCTTGCTGTCCATCCTCCCTTCATCACACAACAGGACTTGTTTTCTACTTCTGACAGGTCCTGGAGCCCTAAAATTCCCTCTGCTCACGATCTGGCAGAATGTCCTTTTGCTGTTCTCACTCCTGCTTAGGGAAATTCATTACAATTCAGCGAGACTCATTCTGGTTTCTCTTGGAGTTTCACATTCCTGGCCAGGGTGAGAAAGTTTCAAACCATTTGATGGTAAAATTTAGAGTGTGCCAAGAGACTTGGGAGCACACACAGGTGACAAACCAGAGCTGCACTCTGCTCCCAGTGGGAAGCACCATTAAGTCAGTGGGCAGCTACAGCAGGCACTGAAGTTTTAACATTCTGCTGGTTAAGGCCACCAGTAAGAACCCCAACACCCTCAGTGGTGCACACCTCTCTGGAGTGACTTTAGGAGCAGTTCCTGGGAAAGGCATGGAAAACAACCCTGTCCTGGGTTTATTTGGTTGTAGCTGCAGTGATGTGACTTGAGAGGTAGGAAAGAACTGGGAATTGTAGCTAGGATTACACAGAAGTATAGATTTTCCTGCTTTCATTTGAAATGCTGTGCAAAACTCAAAGACACTATTTACAGAATATTAGCCTCTTTTGTTCATTCTTTGCTGTCTCAAAGGCATTTCTATTATACAGTCACCTTTGTGTTCACCCTCTATTTCACAGTTTTTCTGCAAGGATGGGGCTTTTCACAAAAAGACCTTTCTCACAATTCACTCTTATAACACAAGGTGAAAACTGATTTTCACAAATTCATATTCAACTCATGCCTGGATTGAATTAAAACTGCAGAAGGACAGTGAATACATTTTAATGTTTGCCTCCATTCATAGTAGTCTAATGGGATCCATGAAAGTGTTTGAGGTGTGAAATCTATAAGAAGTTATTGTGCTAAGTATGCATTGCTCCCATGACTATCTCAGCCTCATGCTTAGGCCTTTGTTTGTTTGGGGGCTACAGTTTTTATCTCTGCTCTGTGATATACTCATTATGTTGTTTTTCTTTAAATAATGTTGAGAATTTAAATATAATTAAAACATGGTTCACATTTTGAGCTACTTAACCATCTTTGTTACTGAATTCTGGGCTCAGAGTAAAGGATGTTGAATGTTGCCTGCAGCTTACATATAATTTCTTTTTTATAAGTCAAAACCCTTAAGAAGCAAAAAGGTTTTTTAGCAGAGTTTCAGCGAAAACTGTTTGGTCAGAGGGATTTTTTCACTGCCACATGTTACATCCTTCCACAGAAGTACAGTGCTGCCATTTCAATTTGTGTCAAGTGTATCTGTGTCTCCTGTAACTGTACGGGTTTGTCTCTTAAATCTGTTGTCACTAAGTGCTAGTCTGGAACAAAACCTGTTTCCACAAACATGCTGTACAGAGAAAGACTAGGTAATAAGTGGTATAGGTAGGAAGTGACACAAATATTTGGGTTAATTTTCAGCAGACTAATCTACCTCCCAGTCTACACAGCCCAGTTTTTATTCAGTTGTTGAAGGCCTCTATTGGTTCTCCCTTCCACATTCTCTTTCCTTTGTTCTTTACACTTTTTTTTATCCTCTTGTTTCTTGTCCTTTGACATCACCTCTTATCATAGTTGATTCGGAAACAAAACAAAACAACACACTTCAGTTTCAGAAAGCTTCAAATCCTGTTTTTATTCTAGCATGCATGCTTTTTATACATTCTTAAAAAAAATCAGTAAAGTTTAGACTTTACTCATTGGTCATGAAAGACAGTGCTTATTGAAATAGACATTTGCAGGTTTCTCTTATTTATCCTTCTTTCTTTCTTGGTTTCTATGTCAACGACCTTAGTAGGAAATTCTTTCGGGGGTAAATATGGATCCCCTTATCAAACTTCTCTCTGGCTCACTGAAGTCACTGTAAAACCTCTTCCACCACCTCTCACTCTGAGGTGCCCACAGATCCCCAGTTCCTCTTTGCCCCGCTGTGCTTTGAAGTCAGCAATCATTTCTTCAATGGCATTAACACAGGACTTGAAGGAACCCCAAGTTTGTGACAAGACTGAATTGGGAGGAGGGCAGAGAGGCCTGAGATCACCAGCTGGGTGAAGTCTGACAAGATCAAATGCCAGCTTCTGCAGCTGGGACAGGGCAGCCCTGCTTGTGTTTGTAGCTGGGGAAGGCGCTCAGGCACTGGGGGGGATTGCTGGGCTTGTCCTGTCCAGGGCCAGCAGCTGGATTCAGTGGTCCTGGTGGGTCCCTTCCAACCCAGCATATTCTATGGTTCTGTGATTTCCTCCCAAGACAGGGTTGAAGGAAGGAGAAAGCAGATTTGGCTTTATGACCAACTTGTTAAATGGGTTGAGAAGCCAAATCTAGACAGATTTGCACAAGACTGGAAAGCTGCTGTGTGCTTTCCTTCCACACTGATCCAGTTGAACAGGTGTTACTGGTTCAGAGGCACTTTACCCTTCTAACCTGCCTCTCTTTAAAATCCTAAATTTTAAAGTGTTTGTTGAAAAGCAAGCTACAAAGTTAGAAATTGGAGGATTCATGTTATTATGCTTAAGTTGCTTTAAAGCTGGGTATTTAGTCTCTGCCAGCTGTCTCCAGCCACCTGTTTTTCTGTGAATATCCCATCCTTAGATTGGTTCCCAGGGAAATGAAATGAGCTGTCCCTGCAACCAGGCTTTGATGTGAACAAAATAAGACTTAAACATACCTACTAGGGTTATATTTCCCGTACTCTGAGACATAAGTTAGTGCTTTCCTCCCAAGCTTACTGACTCAAATCCAGTTTGATATCTGTTTCTGTGCATTGCATTGTTTACACTATTTGCTGGCAGGTAATGGGATTATTTAGATAAAACAAGTAAATGTGTTTTATGCAAGTTTCCTGCCAGTATGGCCATGTACATATGACAGGTACTAGACACATGATTTTCTTTGGTTGAGATGAAAGGAAAAGCTGTACAAATAGTTTCTCTCACCAAGCAAAAGCGCAAAGCAAAATATTGCATTCCAGTATTTTAGAAACATGTAAGAAATGTACTCTCAGAGTGTTGTGGATTTGTCAATTTTTGCTGGAGGTAACTGACTTTGCTTTTACTGAAACACCACAGGAGCCAGAGATGAAAATCCAAGTTTTTTTCCATTTGCTCCTGCATGTTTTCATAGACCAAATGTTAGATGGAAGGTCAAGCCTGGGAGGGAAGAAGTAGATATTCAGAATTTAAAAAGAGAGAGATCCAGCTGGCAATTTAAGAGACATTGTTTGAGAAAACAGTGACAAGGCTGTCAAAGGCTGAGAACGCATTGCTGTCTTTACTTGCTAGTAACTTTGTTTCATCTATTGCTTTATTAAGATGGAAATATGGAAGAAAGAAATGAGATAGGGAGTATTATGGGGGTTATGCTACAAGATTTTTGAGAGGAAGGAGACACAAACAGTGATGATTTGGTTTACATGAGCTGCTTAAGTAAATGTGGCTCTGAAAAATCTATGATTGGTGAAACGAGGAAGGAGGGTTGAAAGATTAATTATGCAGGGGGATTTATGTTCGTTTTTTATTACTGAAAAAGTAATCTCAGGAAAATTAATGATTCCATTAAAGAGGGACAAAATAGGGGAAAAGCAATGTGATGGCAAAGCAACATGCTTTTGCAGTACCTACTGCAGCTGAATTGCTGTGAGGGAAGCTCAGGCAAGACCTGAAGGCACTGAGAGAGCATGAGAAGCAGAGATACAGGAGAGAAGCAGCTGTGAGTGTTCAGAGAGGTGGCGTCTAATTCTGATATCATTCACACCATTTAATGGCAGAAACTGCTCCACAGGAGTCAGAGGAGTTTCACAGCTTGAAACTGGTGGGGGGTTTAGGACTTTTGACTCCTTGTTGAAAAGAAATGTCCTGCCTGAAATCTGAACCCCTGGAATTGAATTTAAAGAGGAATGATGACTCAGACTTGGAAATAGTACTGTGGATGCCTCAGGACTGGCTATACAATATTCTTTTCCTGATTATTGTGATGATGACCTGAAACCTGCACAAAGCCATTATGCAGCATTGGTAATTAATGGGGTTATGCTTTAGGAGCTGTGCTGGTTTAACTGAGATTAGTTTGTGATATGTGACAAAGGAGCAGCTGGGTCAGGGAGCCTCTGTAGAGCTGGAGCTGCTGTTTTCTGCTGTTCTTGGGGCTGAAAGGATAGCTGCTAGGGCACAGTAAAAGGGGAATTTTCCCAGATAAATCTGTAGGTTACAGGACAACAGTCCATCTGGGAATTGCAGACGTTCATGTTCTCTAATGCCATCATTATTACAGTGCTATCCTAGGTAATTTTTGTTGGAAGAAGTAGTAGCAATTCTTATTCTTAGGCTGCCTGCCACTTCATATTATAGAGGGTTCTTGTAACCTTTATCTGAATGTTTTCAGCACCTCATCTGCTTGCAAAAGACTTTTGAAATTCAGTGAAGTGGAAGCCTTCAGGGTAATAAATGTTCACAAGCAGAATCACCTGGGAATGTTCTGTAAAAGATTTAGAGGTTTTCTGTTTGAAAATTGCTGAATCCCTTAAACTGAATCTTTCCTGATCCCAGACTTTGGACAGATGTGGAATGGAAGACCTGGTCAAAATGAGAGATTGAAAAAGACATTCACAAAATAGCCATTATCAACAAAGAAAATGAGACAGAAAATTGTCTACCTGAGAACAGCCAGGCACCCAGCACTTAAAATATCTAGAATTCCTCCTATGGGAGGCTCACATTTTAATTGCTGCTCCAGAACAATAGCCTGAACCTGTACTTTCAATGTGCAAGATGAATGCCGTGGTGTCTGAGCTCTGGGGTTTGTAGTTATTCCTTCCCTCCTTCATTGGAAATGAGAATTTTATCTTTGACACACATGATTTTGTTAACAGCATGGAAACTCCTAGGCATCTGCAGGTCTCTTTGCAGGTACTAAAACACTGGCAGAGCTGAAAGAGGAAGTTGGACCTCACCTGCAGAAAAGTGGCCTCACCAAAAATACACTGAATTACATAGACCTGAGCCATGTCATCTCAGCCAAAACAATTAAAATCAGTGTGATTCTAAAGCTGGAGTTACTGCAGGGCTAGATGAGCCACAATTTGTAATGCATGTGGCACACTCAGCCCAGACTGGGTGGTCTATTTTCAGCACAGATAGAATAGTTCTTTCTGTGACAAGATGTTTCCAAAACAATTCATCTGAAAGATGAAGCTATTCTGTAACTCAAATTACCAGTAGAGAGAAGTCAGTTCATGAAAGGTATAACTTCTAAACTCCAAATTATATGGCTCTTAAGGTGACTGAGTCTATTCCTTATTGATTCCAAAGTGTCCTCCTCTACAAATACTTGGATATTTACTCTTTAGTGGTGTATCTGCAATAAAAACACAAGACGGACATTTCTGCAATTGCTCTTTGCAGCAGGTAAAATCATTAATCACCTGCAGTACTCTCCCACTGCAGCACACCTGGGGATAATAAACACCCATCAGAAACCAACAGCAACAGATTGTTCTCTTCTGGGCTGTATGGTTCCCCGCAAAGAAAATGTTAGTCAATAGAGGATATTTTACCCCATTGAAATTCTTTTCTATTTGAGATGTGAATGTAATGGTAATAGAAAATGTTCAGGTGATGGTTCTATAAACTCACATGCTCTGTTATTTCACTGTAGTCACACAAAAGTATTTTTGCTACTTCTGCTCTGTTGGACTAACTTCACAAGTAAATTTTTCATGTAGCTCCCACATCTTGTCTGTCCTCAGGAAAAGACAAAGGAATATTACTGTGAGGAGAGGGGACTCTTGTCCATGGGGCAGAGAATTCAATCTTTCAAATTATTCACCAACCAGAAAGGAAGCTGAAAGTAAATTAACCTTGATATTTATTTTTATAATTTAGTTTAATGGGGGAGTCACAGGTTCAAGTAAGTACTCCAGATGTTGATGTGTCCAAGTAATCTTCCCATGTCATGAGGGCTTTTTGCCTCTATAAAATGGAGAAAATAGCATTTCCTTACTTTAAAAAGTCTGAAAAAGTAATTATAACAGGGAAATACTTCAGAAGCTTGAGGCTGAAGAGCAGCATATTTATTCCATTATGAAAACTACTTGTTCCAAGTTTATTCCATTTAATCTCACTCTTTGTTTATTAGATTTTATTATTATCAATACAGTTCGCAGAAAATTACACGGAAGGCCCCCTTAAATCCTCTCCAAATCAGATCCTGCATCCTCTGAACAGTACTCAACAAAACAAAGGTCCAAGAGCAAACTAAATGAGGAAAACCATGGGAAAATGTGACTAGAAACCTTTTCAAACCAACTCATATCTGCAGCATGATGCTGGTGGTTGCGGAGTAGGTGAAACAGATATTCAGAGCAGTTAAAAAATGCTGGTTATCAACAGAGGGTTTGCATGTGACCAGTGCCTATGCCTGCATTTAGCTGAAGTTCTGTGGGAAAGAAAACCTTCAGACAAATGTTAACACATTCTGCTTTACACCAGGGCGTGGGGAGGCACAGCCAATCATACCTTTAAATTGTAAAGAGTTCCTCCACTGAGTTGCTTTCCCCTGTCTGTATCTCCAAGTGCTGCTTGTTTTCTGGAACCCACAAAGCTACGAGGGAGAATCTTCACATATAAACACTCTGTACCCACTGCTAAGTGATTTTCTCATTATCCTCTCAGTAAAGCTCCCTCTTGCTATTGTTTATTTAAACAGTTCACTGCAGACACATTTTAATATTTCAAATTATTTTCTTTTTCTTTGTTTCTATTAGAGGGCAGTGTTTTCCCTCTTTTCAGAAACTAATAACGATACAGCTTTGTTAACACATCAAGTTGCATTTAAAGGCCAGAATTTTGATGAAAGGTGGTGAATTCTTTTTTGCAGTAGGAGTAAATGTAGCTAAAAGAAGTAAAAAAAGGAAGAAAAAGTCATGAAGAAAAAATATTAAAACACAGAAATGAAATTATACACTTTTCATGCTGTAATAATGGGGTAATAAAAGCTAATTCCCTAAGTGATCTTATCTAGCAAAAACTGGATCTGGACATCAGGTACCAAAGGAATCTTAGATCTTTGCAGCTCTGGTATTTGCCACTTAAACTTGGAGGCACTGGAAATTCCCAGCACCTGTGTTTGATGCGTGTCTGTGGATTCACTTTGGGACAGCAGTGTTGATCAGGGACTGCACAGCACTGGGCACTTTCTGCGGTTTTTAAGTCAGGAAGAGCTCTCAGAAACATGCTAAGTACCTTTTATTTTCTCCCCCCCACAGATTTAAGAATGTGAATTTGCTCATTAAACCCTCCATGTCTATAATTTTGTAGCAATAAATTCTGAGGCCTTAAAACTGTATGTGAAAAGTTTAATTAGAGATATTTATCTTTGCAATTTGTTCACCTTTTTGTAGATTCACTGGCATAAATCAAGCGAACTATTTATTTGTAATTGCTGGTTGATTTAAAATATCATAATAATGGTACTTTTGTTAGGCAATTCTAAAGGCCCAGGACTAAATTGCAGTTTTCAATGTTCTTTACTTGGAAAAACTGATTCAGAGAATACTTTACAGTGGTCTGTGATTTGCTTTTCTTTTCATCTAATAACTTTTAACATACTTGCTCAGAAAATGGAAAACATTAGACATACAGCATCAAGATTGCATCTCAGGCAGAACTAATAAGTTCCAAAAATTTTAATTTTACTATAGATATATTTCTGAGGAAAATTATTACATTCTTCTACCAAAATTATATGTCCAGGTTCTCCACTTCTATTTTCTTTTGGCCTTTCTTTTTCACCCAGGAACAAAATGAGATTCAGATTAAACTTGTAGTGGAAAATAATCTTTTCTTCTGTCTCGAAATTCACTTAACTGTGGTGCAGAATATTAGCAAATTCCTTTCATTGCCTATATTTATCAGACCAGATTGTATTGGTTAGAACCTTTATTTCTGTCAGATTTTATTTTCTTTTAAAGATGTTCTGTCTCTAGACGAAAAACCTCCAGTATAGCAAAGAATCAAAATTGTTTTGGGAGATAAAATGCGGACTACAGGCAGATTTCAGCTGCTATAAATCTTTTTTAGCTGCACAAAAGTGAAAGTTTAGGTTATTTCAACGAGGTACCAGGCAAAAAATATTTCCTATGAGGAAAAGAAAGATGAATTGTTGCCAGCACATAATTCTGTATGTATAAGTTATTTGTCTGGGAGCTGTCCATCCTAACCCATTAGTTCATAAGAAGGTTACTCTGTTAAAGGATCAATAAGGTTTGCTAACAGTGTAAAGCTGTGCAAGAGTGTTCAGACAGGATCAACAGGATCACAGTGCCACTTTTTTAGCACCTTTGGGAAGATGCTGGCAGCTCCTTGTGCTCCTGGTGGCAGCAGCAGCCCTTGTTTCTCATGGAGTACAGACACCTGAGGAGCCCCTGATGTGAGTGCCACGGGACCAGGATGTGTGTGCATGGAACAGGCACATCTTCTAAGGCAGAAACCATCCTCATCCTCTCCCAAAGGCTCCTGCTCAGATGGAGCTGACACCATTTGCTGGTGCAGTGTCAGGACACAGTGGAGGCACAACCAACACCAATGAAGGCTTCAAGAATCTGCAGCCCTTTATTGTCCTATAGTACAACCTTTTATACTCTTCATCTTACATGCATTGCCCCTGTGTGCCCTCTGCTCCCTTTGGTGGGTGCTCAGCACACCTGGGCACTCCATGGCTCATTGCTGTCAGTGCTGCTCACCTGCTGCTCACAGCTGTGCCATTGGGGGTGAGGCTGGGCCAGCCCCATCCCAGTCACCACAAACTGTGCCTACAAGAGTGCAGGATACTTCTCTCTGCAGGAGAGTGTTTTTCCAGGACCCTGAGCACATTAATGAGCCTTGATTGTCTGGAGCAGCCTCACCTGGGGTCACCACCCGCACCCCTTTGCTTTTCTCCTCTTCAGGAGCTGTAGCTATGGTTCCTACTCCTTCCCCAAGCTGTCTGGTAGCTAGCTCTGTTTCCTCCTGTCCCAGCTTGCCAAATGGGGTTTCAGAATTTACCTTGGACTTGTTTTGCTATTGCATCTTGTCAGAGGATCACTGGATGGCCTCCTGAGCATCCACAGCCCAGCTCTGCCTGGATGCCAGGGCACTGCACCTGACAGGTAAGACTGGCTTGGTCAGCCTCAGCCCCTGGTCTGTCCTTCCTTGTGGAACAACTGTTTCTGCTGCTCCCTGATATGTCCATTAGCTGTTTCTCAGTTGCATTTCCAGTGGGAAAAAGATAAAGTCTCACAACCCTTGCTGAGCATAAAGTGCTATCTTTGAACTGCTAAGTGCATATCAGGTGCAAGTGGGTCTGTGACATTTGTGTGAGGACACTGATTGAGTCTCTTTGCTGATTTATCACTTCAAATGAGCTTTCCATTTGCTAGAGGATGCTTTGCTACTAAACTTTAGGTTATTGAGCAGTTAAGTTACTTCTGGAAAGTACAGGCTGCTCAGTTGGCTGTGTTTCTGTTTATTTGTTTGTTTGGAGTAAAACTAGATAGATCATTTTCATCCACCCCATCTGAGTGGGAAGAATGGACCTTTGAGGAGTCCAGCAGAGGGTGGTGCTGAGGAATCCATTCTGTGCAGGTGGCTGGGAGCAGCTGCAGGTGAGCTCTGGCCCAAGGCAAGAGGCTGTGAATTGCTGACCCTTTGGATAACCAAGGGCACCTGTGACTCAGCCAGGTGAAGGCACTCAGGGATAGGCAGAAGCTGAAACCTGACTGTGAGGGGATAAAAGCCCAGGGTTTGCATTGTTTGGGGTCCTCCTCAGAGGCACCAGGTTGGGCTGTCTCTATTACACCAGGAATAAATTGCTTCATGGAACAAGACAACTGAGACCCAGCTCTGGGAAACCTGGGGTGAGTGTGGGATTTGGGGAGACACACAGGGACCTGTCAGGCCCCTCCAAAGGGTCTTCAGTCCTAGCAGTGACAGTCTGGGGTGGTGTGAGTGTGGCTGCCAGTCTTGTGAGTGATCAGACTGGGAAGTTTCCTTAATGGGATATTCCAAAATCTAATTACCAGAATAGAGGGGAAAATAAGGGTGTTTGTGTAAATATGTTGAAGTTGGGAGGCACTAAATGAGGGAGAGAGATGGAGAGCAAATCCTACAACTACAGTCCAGAAATCTCTACAAAGAGAGGACTGAGCACTGGGAGGAGAGGGTTGTTGAAATGGAAGTGTTGGAGTGAGAACAAACTGGGTTATCATAAGGAGTTTTTGGACAGTTGGTTAATGAAATGTGGCTGGAAACAGAGACTCAAGAAGTGCTCTATTCTAGAAACTGTTGTACAAACTTTGGCCATTTAATCTTAGTTTCACTAACTCAGAATCCTACACTAAATTCATATTTGCTCTGCTTCAACAGAAAGGGTGTAAATTCATCTAACTTAGGTTTTGACCGTAGGATATCTAGGAGAGTGGGAAACATGGACTTGAAGAAGCTTTGGAAAACATCAAATATCTTTAAAAGGAGCCACAGGCACAAGTGAAAAGCTTACTGAGTTAAGAGTCCTGGGAACTCTCAAGGAACTTCAGCATCGTGTTCTGGCACACAGATGTTAAACCTGCTGTGTCACTTTGAGCAACTGGACTGATAATCATTGACCTTTGTTGTTAATCTGGCATTTAGAAAACTCTTAGACTTTTAATACATGCCTCAATATTGAAATGCTTTAATTTCCATATTTCATTTCTACATCTTGGTTGTGAAGCTGTTACATTTAATGAGCTGTTGACAATTAGATGAAAATTCAAATGCATCCAAATCTGGCCTCAATTGTCAGTGAACCCATGGTTGTTTCTTTTCTTCTTGGGGGATGACATAAGCAATAGGAAAAATTGTTATTGATAACAGATGTTTGCAAGACTGCAGGATAGGAGTTGGTTGCCTTGTTAGGTCCTGGCTGAGAAAATGTTGCCATTCATAAAATTGTTGGCTTTTAGTAGGAGCTGGAATTGTCAGTGATTGAGCTTCAGATTGCTTTCATTATGGGGCTTCCACATGGAAAGAACACTGTGTTGGGTTTCATTTTTTGTCTTTTTGCCAAGGAAGGTCATTTATGATGTTAGCTCATGAATAATGGCCAAAATAGATTGTGAAGCTCCGAGAGCTTCATCCTCAGAGTGTTTTAAGCTCAGGCCACACTGAAGGTCGACATTAGGTAACTTTGCTATGCAATTCTTCTAGACTATTTAACTGTCTCTTAATTTTTTTTTTTCTTTCCTACCATTAAATCTCTCTGTCAGGACCTCTCCCATAAAACAGTATCACTGAAGATGAGTTAGCTCTAGAAGAGAACACATTTATTACCTGGATAAATATTTAGCATACTTCAAAAGAGAGATAATCTTTGCTCTGCTAGGAAAATGATGACTCCCCTCTCTTTGATCACTTTTAACTGAAAAATTGCTACATTCTTTCACAATTTCTTAAGTATAAATACTTGGTTTTTTGATCAGGTTTCATGATATTTCATTGAATTTTTAATGTTTTGTTGAAATACAGCTTTGTGAATTCTTCCTAGTCCATATATTTTATTACAGTGAATTTTTCTGTAGAAGATTAGAGAGAGTTCAATACAAATAATTGTGGTAGGATCCAGCTGAGTTAATTTCCCAGTGGATTTATCAAGAGGTGTAGATCATATCAAAATTAATTACAAAGTCTTCTATAACTTATTTAGCACAGTCTCTGCTTATTTGCAAGTAACAATTGAGGTACTACCAATAATAGGAGAACCTGAAGTCATTGAACAAAACTAATTAAAAATTTGTTTACATTTAGTAACAGCAATTCAGACCAGAATTGCCTTCCCAAGTGATAATTCATTGTCAGTTGTTTTCATTCATATGTTAGCTAAGGCATGCAATGAATGATTCAGGCTAATTCAAACTGCTTTTGAAATTCATCAGCAGCTGTAACCAAGGTAATATGTGATTCTAATCTTAGTTCACTTGAAAGTCTTAAACTGTTTTTATCAGATCTTGTGGTGAGCTCTTCCTTTATATATCAAACATTCATTTAATGCGAATCTTCTGTCCAAGGAACTGTCAGGTTACTGCAACACTCAGTGGGTGCTGTCTCTAGATTGTAATTGTTGAGGCTTTTGGAAATGTGTGTTGTTTCTAGTTAGTTTTTCATTATGTGCAAGCAAAGAGTTTCAATATATTAGTTTGGTAATTGACTGAAAAATATATTTTGTAATTGTCCAAGTATGGAAAGGTGAATGCTACGAGTTATAAAATTAGATTGGAAACGGGAGCACAATAACTGATGCGTTTAGAAATGCAAATGTTTCCCCTGCTCCTTCTTGCTGGTAGTGTGCTGAGCCCTGTGGGTAATGGCTTGGCTGAATGGCATGGGCAAAGCCACGTGGGTGATTCCTTGTGCCAGCTGGGCTGTGGCACAGCAGGAGCACACCTTTGTGTGGGGCAGCACTGAGAGCTGCAGCTGCTGGGTGGATCAGCAGGAAATGTTCCCCTGTGAGCAATCCTGCCCCGGCTGCTGGAGGCACAAGTGCTGGTGTGCACAGGCAGGGACAGCGCCAGAATGGTACAGCTGACATGGCCGGGGGTAAGACTGCAACAGACAGAAGGTATTGGCTCACCTCCATCAGAAAATCTCACAGACACAGAGAACCTCTCAAAAAGAGCCCTTCCTATAACGACTTGGTCATTTGGAGTAACAGCAGCCTTCTACTTCCATCCCTTACTGGGGAGACCTGCCCATGAGCATCTTGATAATTAGGTGGATGTCAGTATGATTTAAGATGGAAATAATATTTTTTGTTCCACAGTATAGTTGATTAACTTCTGTTTTCAATATTTATTTTTAGCTAAATGAAAAAAGCAGTAGTGATTGCCCCAAGTTGTTACATTGCTCATGCATGATGGATATGCTATCTAGAACACAGTTAATTTTCCTTCTAACTGCATATTGCACTTCCTGCAGTGTCAGTTATATTGAATGATAAAGTTAAAACCACTCTGGGATTTAATCTTTTTTATTAAAATTGTCAGCCTTATGAAAAGGGAGCCATCAGCATCAATGGAACCTGTACTGGCCCCAGCTGCTTGTTATTTATGTGCTCCTCTGGTGTATCACACATATTGCTGAGCAGGCTCTGCATAAAGCCACATATTCCTGAAATGCAAAGAGAGACTCCTCCTGCCAGGGCTATCATTGAGTTTTACATAGTAGTCATCTAAACAGAACAGGAAGAGACAAACAGTTTTTCTAGCATTTACACAGAATACGTACTGTGTTATTATCTATCTCTCTTTCCTTATTTCTAATCAGCTTTTCTGGTTTGTTTTAATTCATAGTAAATTACATTTTTTTTTTTTTTGTAAAATAGAGCAACTACTTTCTCTTCAGATGTATTCTGCAGTGTAGGTAAGATGTGGAAAACCAGTTTTAAGTCTATGCATTTGAAAGATTTCATTGTTGATAGGGCTGAAAAAGGGAAGAATGCAGCCCTCTGTGGGCTCATGTGTAAGACTGAGATAACTGAGTTTTTGTTTTTGTACATTCAAGGTCTGGAATGTCCAGTTATGACCCTTCTAGGAAGACTGAAATGCTGATTCAAAGTCAGTCTTTTTTATTCTGGAGCATAATGGAAACTCTGGATACCAACACTCAGCCAAGAGTGACTCCTCTGCAGGGACAATTAAATATGTGCACACAGCCAAAGGATGGCCTCACTTCTTGGGTGGTGATTGCTTAATCTCTTTCTTAGGTGAGGAACTTTCACGCTGTTCACAAACATCTGAATCCCTTCCTGCAGTAGAATCCATCTACCATTGTGCAAATATTCTGTATTAATTCTAGACCACACACAGATCTGAGTGACATCAGAGTAAGACTGCAGTAACCCCAATTAATTTTAGGAGGCTTATTCCAGGTTTATCCTACTCAGAGATAAAAATGTGTGTATTTATCTTTGAATTGCATGGCACAGACTATTATAATGAGGTGCATTGAGCTCCATTCTCAGCATAAATTAATTTGGGGTAGTCAGTTGAAAAATATTGTTGCACACCAGATTGACAAGCTAGATGGTCCCTTATCACTTCAGTTAAGGAAAATATGAATGTTAATGAATCCATTTTGTTCTATCACTACTTCTGAAAAGAAAAATCTAACACCTATGGGGTTTTGGTGGATTTTTGTTGTTTTTTTTTTTTAATTGATTAGTGAGCACTGAGAATACTGGCATTTGTAGGAAAAGAATTGGAATTCTAACTGGTTGGGCAGCTTTTTTGTTGATAAGAGTTGGAACCTTTCAACAGAACACTTTGACATTCTTTAAAAAAAAAAAGTCTTTTAAAATATTCATTTTATTGGTCTTCATCTATAATTTTCTGGCAAGTAAAGGTCAGTGGTGAAGTCTGGTTCATCCCCCTGCATTTGGATGTGAGGCAGATCTTTCACCTGTGTTCTGTAAGGCTTTACCTCTGCAATGACATCCAGCTATGGTGGAAGGACATGCTTCTCTAGGAAGCCCTGTTGTGATACACATTGACATAACTTCTGAAATAAAAGTACATTTGATGGAGGAAATGGCCAGAGTTTAGGTGAAAACACAATAATTTCCTTTTCCTTGTAGCTCTGTGTTTTCATGGCAATTGAAAGGGACCTGGATAGCTTCTTTTTCCACGGTGTTCCCCATGCCCTTCTCATGTCGTGGGAACAGCTTGGCAGCCTCGCTTGGGTGACAAATCTCATTGCATGGGAAGGATTCACTGTGCACACCATGGAGAGGAGAGCCAAGATCCTCTGCAGTGCACAGCTCTGCCTGCTGGGTGTGTCCTGCTCGGCCCTGTCTTTTCTATTCAGTCAGGAAAACTTATTTTATAATGAAGCAAACAACAACAAAAAAAACCTACTTGCAGTTTATGAAGGCAAATATACAGCCTTATTTACTGTGCAGGGAGGCTTTTATATGAATGCTAACAGAACTGTGATTTCAGTCACTCATTTTTTTTCCTAGTTTTTATATTTTCACCTATACTTAATGCTGAATTTCATAATGTTTCATTACTTGAATTTAGGTTGTGGAATGGGTGCCTGTTCTGTTTTAGGCTTGGTAAAGTACTGCACAAAGTTATGAAGCTATTAGAACTGTGTATTGTCTCATTTTAGTAACAATATAGCCTTTGGTTCAGATAATTTTATTATTTCAATAAATGCATTATATGGAATTGGTGCCTTTTTGTCTGTGAATGCTATTTTATGACCACTGAATAACCATCAGTTTTAGGAAAGGGAATGAAAACTGCAATGCAGTACAGTATTCCTCTTCAGCTCTCTTTTTCATCAATTTGCTTATTTAATGATTGGAAATCCAATTGGTGGTCAGGTATTTCTTCTAAAACCTTCTTTGTTGTTCAGAGAAATTTAGGAAAGAATAGCATTTGACATTTTAATAAAGAAATTTGGCTTTATGCTGCAGTCAGTATGTTTGTCTAGAAAACAACTTGCCATAAAGGGAAAATAATAAAGATTATATTTTTAATGTGCCTTACCTTGAATCCAGTAATCAGAAGAATGATGTAGTTCAAAAGACCTAATTTGAATATAAATTTGTAATTATGCTACTGAAAGCTTTAGTAGTTTTCTATTTAAATCCCTTGGGCCAGTCTGCTCTCAAAATGATGTCATTGCTCTACTATGCCCGAAGATTTCCAGTGCTGGAACAAATCTTGACTTATGACCATTGAAGGAGGAAAATATGAAACCCAAAACACCACCTTGTTGCATTTATTGTAGTCTGACCATGTCCATTACTCCAGATATTTTAATTTTTCAGTTACAGAAGGAGATAGGCTTTAAAGGCTGGGACAAAAATAGGTTTTTCTCAGGGAATAGGCTCTGGATCACAATAAGAAAACTCAGTTTTAAGACAAACTCAGTGACATTTAATAAAGTGGACAAATTATGAAACAAAGTTCTTGGCATCTGTTCCACCAAAAAGCATATTCCCATACATCAGAAAGTCAATTAGTTCTTTCAATTATGTAGATGATTTGCACAGGCTTAGAAAGCTTCATGAGAACATAGAAAATTTGCAGTAAGAGAGCCCTTTTAATGTGTTTTCATCTGGATTTTTTTTTTTTTTTTTAAGAATAGCTGTTTAGAGAGTTTTCATTCAACATCTGTGTGGCTCACACTGGTAATATTTTAGATGTTGAAGTTGAACACGTGTAGGTCCTAAAACTTAGATGATGTAAATCTCAAGGGAGGTCAGAGGGAGCCTGCTGCACTCAACATTTGCAGGCGTTTTGTAAATCATCACTTTAAAATGTGGGATTATGTTCAGCAAGCTTGAGATTTTGTGTTTTGTCTGGTACTGCAGAAAGACAGGAAAAAGAGAGGGCGGCTGTTTAGTGTCTAAACTAATTGGCCTGATTTTAATAATTACTTGAATGAGCTTAATTGTTAAGTCTAGATCTTATCTCTTGGCCTCAATGAGTTCAATATTTTCATAAGTTCAATATTTTCATAAGTTCCATGAGCTTTCAGCTGGCATTTTTGATTATTTATTATAAAGAAACCCAACATTTTATTTGCTACAGATTGGTTTTAATGCCTTTTCTTTGCAAGCAGGAGGAATTACTGTAATTTTCACTGCCAGTCCTTAAAAGCCTTGCTGATGCTTGGTGTGCCTTGACAATCAGCTCCAGCTCTGTGCTGGAAAGAGCCTTTACCTAGATTAGAGCTTGGGGAATTGGAAGAAAAAAATTCTTGAACTTATGCTTAAAAATGAAACAAAGACTGTGCATTTCATGAGTGTCAGACTAATCCACTTCACAATGCAGTTTTTTCTGCACCTACTAGCACACTGTAGTAACCCTGAGGTTATTCTGCACTTGCATCTTTGGAATCGTTGCCAGTGAGCGTATGCTTGTGTCAGACTTGTGAGAAGGGCAGCAAAACACAGTGAATTAAATTTGGCAAGCAATTCTAAACTTTGAATGTTCTTCAGGTTGCAGTTTTATTGCACTTTTGTTGATTTGGTGAAGCATTACCAAAGTACTGCTCTTGAGGGTTTTGTTTGTTTGTTTTTCCCCTACACGAGCAGATCTGTGAGCTTGATGTGTTACTTTCTTTGAAACAGGAGTTTTGTCACAGTTATTTTTTTTGAAGAACAGAAGGTGATGCTTGAATTAAGTCTTTTTCAATCATCTTTCAAATTAATGAGAAAATGTTTCCAATTAAAGTCAGCATTTGATTAATTAGTAGTTGACTTAGGAAGGAGACAAGAAAGTCAGGAGTGTTAGGATGCATTCAATGCAAATCAGGGGAGGAGAGTGTTACAGGAAAGAAACCATCAGTGCCTCAAAGGATGCTGGTTGTTTTTCTGTAGGACATCCTTCAGCAGCCTTCTCAAGTGGATTTGAACAAACTAATAAAGAAAACAGCTATAATTTGTAAGCACTTTGAGGTTAATCAGAGCACCCATCCTTCAGCCTGAGCATTATGTGTGACTGAGTATAATATTGTGCAAATGGCAGATAATCACACCAAAATAAATGTCAAGGACATGTGCACATCCTCATACAATGTTTGAATAACAAATATATTTGTTCGGCTTTTTATTTTAAAAGATATATTTTCATGTTCTGTTTTGGTACAGCAGAGACAACAAACAGATCAGCTTTGAAAGCGGCACAGAGAAAGAAGTAGCACTTAGTTTTAGAAATTCTGTGTCCTGGAGACACTCTTATAAATGGGTACAGTATTGCTTTTCTTTTTTGGTCTTCACGTGGAAGTCATAGCATTCAAAAGAGAGTACAATACTCAGCAGAGTGAAATTCATCTTTGACAGCATGTGTGTGAAATTGGCCCCACAGTATATTCGTTCTTGCAGATGAATTGCATTTTTTGGTACCTCGTTTCTTGATCTAGAATCACAGCATATCCTGAATAGGAAAGGATGCATGGGGATCATTGAAGTTCAACTTCTGCCCCTGCACAGGACACCCCAAAGTCCCCCCCTGTGCCCCAGAGCATCGTCCAAAGGCTCCGTGAGCTCTGTCAGGCTGCTGCTGTGACCCTGCCCTGGGGAGCCTGTTCAGTGCCCCACCAGCCTCTGGGGGAAGAGCCTGTCCCTAATGTGCAGCTAAACCTCCCCTGACACATTTCAGCCATTCCCTCAGGCCCTGTGATGGGTCGGCACAGAGAAGGGATCAGGGTCTGCCCCTCATGAGGAAGCTGCAGACCCCAATGTGGTCTCCTCTCTGTCTCCTCTTCAGCTGAAGAAGCCGAGTGACCCCAGCTGCTTTTCATCTGGAGGAGCAAAATGGAGTCTTTCAAACAGCTTCATACCCTTCTGATACTGTGGTGCCCAAAGCTCTTGGGCAGCAGCAGAACCATTCAAACACCTTCCCTGGTTTCATTTCCATGATATCATTTGCTTGTTTACATTTGCTATGTCATCAAAGTCTAAATGTTATTAATAGCATGCATAACACAATGCAACTTTGATTTCTATTCCATCTGAAATATCAGTGCAAAATGGCCTCAGCTGTAAGGGAAGCCAGTGATTGACTGCTTGGTTCTGGTTATTTAAATTAAAAATTTGAAGTAGAAGTAGCAAAGATTGTTGATATATTATCCAGAATTCAGAAGAAATCAATACAAGCCTTAATGGCCTTCCCCCACTGCCCTGTAGCTGCATTAGTCACATCTTGAGAGAGCACTTTGGCCATCAATCAAAGAAAAAAATCACTTTATTTTCATATTGTGAACTTCATGACAGCTTGTGCGTGATCTTGGCAAGCTATTTCTGAAATTCTGCAAGAAAATTGCAAGAGGAAAAAGTTTCTGAAAGGATGGTAGTCTTTAAAGCATATACAAGCAGTAATTCAGACACGAGATAAACTTTAGATAACAATCTTTTACTCTTTTTGATAGTGGAAGATCTGGATAAGTAACCATACATGCTTTTGTGTTGAACAGGGCACCAGAGAAGAGCTGTGCAATAACAGCCATCCAAGAGTAAACCAAGGAGAGCAGCTGCCCCACCTCAGAGATCCCTGTAGGATGCCACATGAATAAAATACTCCTAACAATAAAGAGGATTGGTTTTAAATCAAACCTCTGCTCTGATTCATGCTTTATTAGTCTTCTCGCTGGGGTAAAGACTCAGTTGTTTCTGATGGCACTGATGTATCCATCTATGGATTGGGCAAGAAATATATACCAAAACCTTGTTTCATTTCTGAAAATGAGAGAAACCTGTGCTGGGGAATGAGGTGGGACAGAAAATTCCTGGAGCACCAGTATCTGGCACATGAACTCTTACACTGTGCTCTCAAGTGGGCAGTATTTTCCCTAGTCCAGCAGAGATGGAAAACCAAATAGGCTGTGACCCAGTGAGGGGATCTGACTTTCACATCAGTTTCTTTACAAAATTACCCAGGAAAGCTTGGCAACACGTGATAACTTTTATGCTAAAGATTTGTAAGAAAACCACTCTTAAAAGCTCTTCTGATCTGTCCCTGTTCATGTGAGCTAATTGTGGACTTAGGTTTTCACAGAGAAAAGCATGTGAAATAATTATATCTATTTGCCAAGAATCAAGTTTTTTTCAGACGGCTGAGGGATTAGGCTTAGGTAGAGAATACTTAGTGACTTACATACGACTTGAAAGCAGTTCAGTAGAATTAAGCTGCTGTGAGGTTCAAAAGCATTTTGGTCTCATGTCCATCAAACAAAAGAGGAAATTACTTGGCCTGAGTGACTCTTTCAAATATGGAACAAGGAGAAAAGTGTTTTTAAATGCCCTCTTAGCAATCCCACCATGTCCAGACAGGTCTAGCAAAAATAATAATTGCTTCAAGAAGTATTTAACAGATCAATGTGGGTCTTGCAGATTGTTCCTCATGCCTGCAAGATGGTAGAGATACTGCAAAGGTTAAGAGGATACAAACTGTATTTAGACTGTAAATTCCACTTTGAGGATGGATTTCTCTCTGTGCAGCTTCTCTGTAATCCTTGGTATAGTGGATAAATCTTGATATTTATCTTGGATATGAATGTAAGAAAAATAAGCATGAATAATAGAAGCCAAAGCTGTGTCTCCCATTATACCTCTCAGTTCCTCACAGTGGGAAAATGATTGTAAACTGCTTACTCTGAAAATGAGTCTGACCCTCAGAAATTGAGCCATGTCCTAAACATAACATGAAAAGAAGAGCAGTTGGACAAATGCCTTGTAAACCCCACCTGGAATATAAATAATCAGGAGTTCATGTATTAGTAATTTGTCCTGCAGTTTAACACAGTACTATTTTGTACTTTTTGCACTAAAACCAAATGTACAGAAAATAGATCTGTTAATAAATTAAAGTCAGCATAATTTAGTAATAATTATACCATATCCCAAAACACAACAAAGCAGTGATTCTTGCAAACTAAGTATCCTCTCAACATTGCATTATAGCAGAGTGATATTAATCTGGCCTGCAATTGGAGAGAAATGAACTTAATTAAATTATCTCTTTAAATACAGCATTTGGTTTGGCCATAAATAGTAAGCTGAGGTTAGTGCCAAAATAACAAAGTTGCATTTATTTTGTTTGGTGCCTAGCCAAATAAACACTGCATAGTTTGGTTCCTCTGCCCCTTTCACTGCAGTGAACAAATTAGTCTTTTTCCTCTCTGATGGAAGGGTGACAAACCAGCAAGTTACTCTGGGATGAAATTAGAGATCTTATCTGTTCCTGAGGGACAGATGACCTAAATTTGACTGCACAAAACCTTCAGTTTTTAATAAGAGTGATGCTTTACAGTCCCATTCCAGACTCTGGATTTGACTGGGTAACTGTTTTTATCTTTTTACCAGTGTAGGTCTCTTCTGCAACTGCAATGATACTTTTCATGGTTGTATTAACAAAAGAAGAAAAGATATGTTAGAGTAGTATTTTTACCCTCTGAGAGCTCTCCTGTGTTCTAGTCTGTCTCTGGTATTCATTTTTTTCCTCCTGTTTTGTTGTCAAAGCTGTTAGGAATCGGATGGATCAAGCCTCATTCATGGTCATACCCCAAACAGTTGATAGTGACAAATATCTCACTTTGGTCATCAGTGTTCTAGATCACACAACAATGAGTACCCCCAGCCTTCCCTGCCCCTTTACTGTACTGGTATTAAATGCGCTAGCCTGTTTTAGGCAACGCTCACAACTGAACTCATGAATTGTCATAATGTCTCTGTACCACAGTCATTGCCTTTCACAGCTTTTAGTGCACTCAGCATAAATTCTTTGGGGTCTTTTTTTGTGGTATCTGAAGAGTATTTCATGCTGTGTTCTCCTGATACTGCTGCAAAAGAAATAATGGTATTATCTATTTTTTCTAGCATAATGAAAACTTCATTGAACTCAGTTTATTATGTCCCATATTGCAATTAAAGATGTATATAATTCATTTTCTCTTCAACTTTGTTCCAGCACAGGCTTTTATGGTGGTGTAGGAAAGGAAGGTTTCCCTATCTTATCCAGAGATACAGGTGAAATTCATAGCTTCCAAAGAAATTTTGTACTGGTACAATGATTAATGGCTGCACATTTGCAGTTCCTATTTGCTCCAATGACCTTCACACATGATCTCTTTAACTTGAAGGGTATAATACCGTTATCTCACTTCTCCATTTTTAAAACGTTAAAAAGCTTCAATTTTTGAAACATATACTTAAATTCAACAGATGAAAAAAAAAATTTACAAAAGCTGTGCCTCTGTTATCATTACAATGGGGATTGGTGCCACACCTACAGTCTGCATCTTCTTTTGAAAATTTTGTGTATTTTCACTGTAGGCTCTAGTTGGACTATTTTGTGGTTGTGGAGTTTAATTCTGAAAGAGCTGAAACTTGGCTATTCAGAAGCTTTCTCTTTTTTTGACATTCTTTACCTTGTTATTTCACCTGCAGGAAGACTGCTTTGGAAAGGCAATTATTTCTGTTATGATTTCTTAACTCATGATCTAGGGTATCAAGTAACACACCAAGACAAAGTCAACTAGTTAGGTACTGTGAACTGTGTGTCTGGATTGGCTTAAAAAGCACAAAGCAGTTCAATTATAATCACTTATACATGTCTTTCATGACTGAGAGTTGTATCCCCTGTATGTGGTAGCTTGGCACAAATTGTCCAAAGAAAACAATCTCACGTGGCCTTACCTTCAACTTCAGAAATAACGCCACTTCTCTGCATTCCTTTTGCCACTTGTTATAGTTAAGCTGTGCACTCCTGAGTGCTGCAAGTAAAAGGTTTATTGATTAGTACCAGTAAAATTTATGTAAGGCAACAAAAACAACCATATTTCATTCCCTTCCTGCTCACCCAGCAGATGCCAGTGAAAGTTTATTTTTTCAATGTTGAGAGATAAGTAAAATCATGACGAAAATCTCTAAATAAGTCAAAAGATCTAATAAATGAGCAGTCAGTAGAGCTGTGAAAGATTAGGGGAGGCATGAAGAACATACATTGCCAAATTTAATTTTTTATGTCATGAGACAGATCTCCCTGGGGTTATGATAGACTTAAAAGATGGGTGGACCAGAGAGATTCTCTCTCAAGGCAACACAGAGCAGGGCCTGACTGAAAGGTGATAGCAAATGATGACAAAAACGTTCATGGATTTTTGTCCTAGTGATCTGGCCTGTTTGATTTCCTCCTTACACACTCTTCTGGCTTGCTAGGAGACCTGACAGCTTGTACACCTGTAAATGCCTGTGGTTCTGACAAGCTGGGCTCCTTGAACACGTTACCATGGAGGGTAGATTTCATTTATTTCTGAGAAGTCATGATCAAGTTGATACTTGTAATAGACACGGGGGGGGGAAAAGTGTGATCACTGTTTTTTCATCCTTGGTATGACATTTCAAGGAGATGACTATTTCACAAGAATCTGAGTAAAATGTTAGTCATTTTGCTCATTTGCATGGTGGTCTATAATTTGGAAGTGGAAGCTTTCCAAGCTACATGCTGTATAGGGTTCTGTGAAGTAGGTAGAATTTTTCCAACTAAATTAACTTGATAAATTTGAAATAATTTGGAAGTTAGATCATAAAAGTTCTGTTGGCAAAAAGCAGAGTGAGGCTTTTCTGTGTTTGGGCTTGTAAAACAGAAATGACAGAGGATCCATTTGTATTCAGCCTGCGTGTCATATTTCAGGATTAAGCAAATAATAATGGGAAGCCAAACATAATTGATTATGATTTAATGTCCTTAGTGTGGTGTGATATTTCTGCATTTAATTCACTGCCCTCTGACTCATGAGTCAAATTTGACAATGTACTTCTGGAAGTGCTTGCAGTCCTCAGTAGCAGCCAGGATGATGGCTCCAAACAGCTGGGGAAGAGGTGAGGTTCTTGGGGCCAGAGGAATATTGCTGTGTGCTGCAGAGTGTTTGGTGCTGGCTGCCTCCTCAGGGTTTCTGGTCTTGATGTCCTGCTGGTGAAGTGAAGCATCTCTGATAGAGAGTTTTCAGCAAGCCCCAGTTTGTGTTTCTGGTCATCTCTTCTGCCTGCTATGGACAATACTTTTTGTTCCTTTGCATGCTATTAAAAAACTGACCTCTTCATGACTCTCACTATGAGGGAAAAAGCCAAAACAATTCAGAAAACAGGTTCAGTCAATTTCTTAACATCTCCTGCATCCTGGAGGAACATTCCTCCCTGCTCACAACTCTGCAGAACAGATTTACTTGACCTGAGTATAGTGCTTTGACCTGCCAGATAACTATTTTTCATTTGTAATATGTCTATAAAATATTTGCACTCTCTTTTTAAGCATCATTTGGTATACCAGTATAAGAAACACCTAGAGAAACAGGTCATTAAACTCAGTTTCCTGTGTCCAGACATTGAGTTAACGGAGTGAGGGCCAAAGTAGCATGTGAGCTTCTCAAATGACCTTAATTTGAACTCTAAATGCATGGCAGGTTCAGAACATTTCAGGATAAGCCAGTCGACCAGGACTGTTCCTCTCCAGTGCAAGTGAATAGTCTGCAGATATTAAAAGTATATCAAGCAGTCCACTACTAATTCGGGAAGTAAAGTTGAGAGCAATTCTACTTTTGAACTGGCTGAGGCTGGAGAGGAGCATTTTGTACAGCTGCAATTGAAATACCAAACTTTAAGAAGTCAGTCATTGAGAGCTTCTACCACGAACCAATATTATTACATGGACTTAAATCCTCTTTGAATTTTTACCGTAAGTGAATCTTGTGAGTTCATCTTCACATCCAGATGTTCCACTCTTGCTCAGAAGAATCCTTGTCCCTTTAAGTACACAAAAAAATTCAGAGACCTAAGCAAAGTCTCATTAGAAGTGCCCCAGCTCCAGTGGAATTGTGAGTTTGATTATTGGTTTCTCTGTGAACTGGCTCAGGCTCTGTCATGTGCTGATATGACTTTAGTTGTCAGCTTTGACAGCTTTTCTACATAACATGTGCACACCTCCCATGAACCTATCATGGAAAAGGTGCAAGCAGTGGCACTGTGGTTCCTTCCAGAATCACAGCTTTTTCTGAACGCTGGAAAATTCGTCAAGACTTTTCCCATTGACCTCAAATGACTCTGAATTAAATGCAGACAGTTATGCCACATATAAAGACATGCAGTGGTCTGCTTATGAGTGCCTGTAGTGATACCCTGATAGTGATTCTCTTCCATTCAGTATTTATATCCTTTCCTTCCCACCTAGCTTAGTCATTCTAGAAGAAAAGAATTTTCTCTGGACTCTGTAACCGTCTTTCTCCTTTCTTATTGTTCTTTTCTGGGGTGACAAACAGCAAAAATGTAAGTCCCCTTTACTATCAAAGTATTAAGTGTCTTTTCATGGTTACCTAGGCCATGTTTTTCTGTAATGTGAGTACAGGCATTTGATATTCACACAGAAAAAGCACATTGATGTACTTAGGGGGGGATCAAGTGTTGTCTCATTAGCATTAAACAGCTATAATGGGAAAAAGATGAAAATAACTACAGAAACATGAAGAACAACAAAGATGAAAAGGAAGATGTGAGAATGGTACAAAAACATGGTTCCTTATTTGTAGGGTAAACTTGAAAGGTACCCTTCTCAACCTGCCTGTCTTATAATGTATTCAGAAATGGAAATTAATCAGCAGTTGTTTATAGCTGTGCAAATCTAGCTCAGGGATTGGATATTATAGTTAGCAAGCAACCTGCAGATTTTAAGACTAAGCTGCAGCTCTTCCACAGAGCTGCCTTTTCCCATTAATTCTTCTCCATAGCTTCAATATCTGAGCTTTTTTCCCCCTTGACTTTGATGTATGAACATATTCCTCACTCTGTCTGCTCAAAGTGTAAGATATTATTTCTTTATATTTGGATACATTAAAATTTTTAAAAATTTTTTGCACTTTATGTGAATTTCTCTATTGCAAAATTTTATTGATAATTTCTGATATTTTCTGAAACATAATAATCTAAGTTTAAAACCAGAAAGATTCAAAGGAAAAATGGTCTAATAAAAGCCCAATTCAGTCAATTAGACATGGTTTATTGCAATTGTTTTTCAGTCAGTTTGTGTGTATCTTTAATTAGTTCCAGCTTCAGTTTGGTCCTGTTTTTTCCCAGAAACTTTCTTAATGTTGATACCAGTCAATGTGATCCCACTCTCTCAAACACCCTAACAGCTAGACTAAAACACACAGGTCCTTTACCACTTCCAAAGTTTTGTAGATAGAAATGAGTTATGATATCTTTTCCAGACTGGAGTTAATCTAAAAGATGTGAAAACTGAATGATTGGTTATTGTTATTCCATCCACTTATATCAATACCATTTGAGTTTTTCGGTGGAGGCATTTGTCTCTTCAGATTAGCATCAGATTAGATATTTTTAAATCCTTAATTCTGAAGAGTCAGTGCCAACAGATCTTCTGCTGATTCCTAGTGATTATTAATTTGCAGAATGATAACAGAAATATAATCCAGTGGGATTATTCAAAAATTTCCTCTGGAGCTGTTGCCATTTTGCTTTGACTCTGCCTGGTCTCAGCCAAATTCTGAGGTGCAGCCTCACCAAGATGAGAGCAAACACAAGGAACACAAATCAAGGGGACACTGCCCAACTGCTGTGCCATTGGGATGTTACCAAGCAAAGATGTGCTCTCTCTCTAAAACCAGGCATGTATGGCAGGGTATTTTCTTTATTAGCCTCTGCCACTGTGATCCAGCTGTCATTAAGAACACTGCCAATCCTTCCTCTGATATTCAGAAGTTTTGGGCTGGAACTCAGAGTATCTTCATAATTCCTCTGCATTTGAGCACATTATTTTTATAACAAGTAATAATTTAAATTGGTAGTTTGCACTGGTGCATATGTTATCTTAGGTAAAGATTATTATGTACTCCACTGTGAAGGACTCTGTTCAGTTCTAACTCCTTCAGTTTAGTTAATTGGAGGGGACTACCAGAGTGATAGAAAATGCATTTCTCATTGCTGTATTGAATGATTCAGTAAATGACATTCTTGGCAGAAGTTCTTAAGCCCTCAACACTTTCGTAAGTATTGATCTGTTTTTGAAGCATGGAAATTCTGCTCTGGTGATGTTATGCACACAAAACCTTGTGTCATGATCTCTAAACCATTACATTGTTTTACTTAGTTTGTATAAATGTCATTTTCAGCTGTTCATGAAATTTTCCTCAGACAATATTGAGTGATTAAACAAATTTCAGGATTGTAAAGAAATATTGTCGAAGAAAAATATTTCACAGATAAATTTATTTGCACAGTATTACATCTGACTTTTCATGCTCATTTTCTTAAAGTCATTTACTGTGATTCTGGTGGGGGTTTTAATCAGTAATGTTTCACATATGATTTTCCTCTTAATCAAAGAACATTACTGATCTATATGCATGCTTGATATGCACAGCTGAATGAAGCAGTGTGCTTGTTTACCTGGAGGACACACATCAACCATAGTGCTCTTGATCAGTGTCATGTTCTCTCCCAAGAACACAAGCTTTGGACCTGCAGAACAGACCTTAGAAAAGGATTTATTTTCCTCCCTGATTGTTCTGTCTCATTACTCTTTCCTTCATTCAGCTAAAAAAATACTTCAAACATATGTCTGGGTGTATGTGGTAGCTCATGCTGTCTATTCAGCTATTCAGCGATAATATTGTGCAGATGAAGGATAACTGCAATACCAGGAATTGGGGATTATTTAAAATGTGAATGGGTAATGATGAAATGGTTTAGAAAAGCATCTCAAATTCATAATGGTCATTCACATAAATAATACTTTACCATTTCCTATCTGTCATGCACTGTGAAGATTTGTGGCACCCTTTGATCAGATGACTTCTCCTTGAAGTACAGTTGGAATTCCAGTGTGAAATACCAACTGCTCTGCTGACAGAATGAGTTCAGCCAGCAGGCATCAAACGCTCAGCCCTCACCATGGGAACCCAGGACAAAAGAGTTTCAGCCCTTGAGCAGAGCAACCTGCAGCCTGGGTTGGGTGAGGGTCGTGAAAGACTTTAGTGTTTAACAATTAATTCTGGTGGTGCTAATATTAGTTAGGCACTAATATTATTTTTTTATGAAGCAATACAATGACCTGTGCTTACCTGATAATCTTGCCAAAGTTGACATCTCATTCTTTAGAAAGTTCCTTTATTCCCCCACCACTTAAGTTTTATTGAAGAATTATTAGCAAGTAACTTCTGATATAGGTTCTAAACTTACTTTTTTTCCCAACTTTACATTTTTATGTAGATAGGCCTGTGTTATAAAAGGAAGAGCTGACTAATAATGCTGGTTGTTGGTGTGGGAAATGACTTAAGATTAAACAATAGTAACACAATAATTATATCCCAATTGATAGAATGTATAAATTAGCCAGGTGACATGTGTTCAGCTTTTAGAATTATGTTTTTTGATTACCTAATAGTTGAAGGAAATTAATATCTATCCCTCAGTCATCAGTCAGGGAATATGTCTACAGAAATTGTTTAGCCCTACCCTGTGTGTTTAAATTTGTTTGAATTTATTGATTTCTTGTTGAATAGTTGTCATCCATATTTGTATAAGCCCTGATTATGCTATGGAGCAGCTGAGCTCTGCAAATTACTTCATACCTTTCATGCTTTCATCCACAAGTTCCCTCTGGCTCAAATATCTGAGTTGCCTTTGTATGAAAATCAAGTTTGATAAAGTACAACAAAATAAACTACACAGTGTACTCCTGATTTTTGCTTCCCACATGGAAACAAATGTAGCTTCAGATAACATTTGGATCCAGGAACCACTTCCTTTACCTACAGGACAGCCTGGTCCTTAAAGTTTCTTCTTTCACTTTAATTTTTCTGAAAGAGAAAGATTTTAGATGTGACAAAGGTGACCAAGGGGCTGACCTTGAAGAAATTCATGCTGCTGCTTGTATGGAACAGGGAATACTTGGAACATAAAAATTTGAATATTTGAATGCAAAGTAAGGATGACTGTAGTTTAAGTAGAGAATGCTAGTCCTAAAATGGAGTCGGAACACTTTTATATATACCCTTTCCACAGTTACTTAAAATTGGAAATTTCTTGACCAAATGAAATGGATGAAGATCTTATGTCAAGACACAAACACTTCAGCCAGGGTTATGCTGTGTTTTAGACTGAATGCAAGCTTCAGATTTTATTCTTCCATCACTGTTCAATCAAACATGAAACAAGACACAATCATCACGATACACTAGCACTGAAATAATTATTCTGTTGCATGCAGTGCACTTTTGTTCTGATATTAGCTCCAGTTTTGCTTTTGTGTGGTGAAGAAATAGAAATTGAGTAATTACTTTATGAATAAGCTCCTATAAATTAAAAGAATAACAAATGCATGTAGATTAAATATACCTTTCTGTTTATTCATTCAATAAAGTTGTTATGCTGATACAGATACATACTCTGCAGAGTCCAAATATCTGAGGATATACTTCTTTTCCATAAAGTATGAGACAGATTTAGGTACTATGAATATGTTAAATCCCTCAACCTTATGTTCAGGTAGTGAATAGGTCATGGATGGACTTCATGATCTATTTTGCCACCAGCAAACAAATCCCTTTCTTAGCAGAAAAGTTTTTTTCCAAATAATCAGTGGTTATGACAGGCTCATAAACTTCCTTTAATAAAATAACATAGTAATATATTGATTTTATGCATTATAAGTCTAGTCTTTTTATAGGCTGAGGAAGGTGCTTCTGCTCAGAGGGCTAGAGCACTTCTCCTACACAGATGGCAGAGTTGTTTGCCCTGAAGAAGAGAAAGCTCTGGGGAGACCTTACGGGACCTTCCAGCACATAAAGGGGTCATACAAAAAACAGAGAGTGACCTTTTACACAGGCAGGTAGTGACAGGGCAAGGAGGAATGGTTTTAAACCAAAACCAGGAGATTTATATTAGATGTTAGAAATTCTTGCCTGTGAGGGTGTAAGGCCCTGGCACAGGGTGCCCAGAGCAGCTGTGGCTGCCCCTGGATCCCTGGGAGTATCCAAGGCCAGGCTGGACAGGGCTTGGAGCAACCTGGGACAGTGGAAGGTGTCCCTGCCATGGCAGGGGTGGAACAGGATGGGCTTCAAGGTCCTTTCCAACCCAAACCAGATAGAGATCAGACAGCTTCCTACCGGAGTTCAATGCCTGCTTTCATAACAGGTCCCTCCCCAAAGGGATGCACTAACTGTGCTCACCCCCTGTGATGCTAATCACGGCCATTATCACCTCTTTGAAAGGAGGGTAGCAGGGCTGAAAGCCTGTGTCAATCCCCACTCAGGTACAATAGTTGCAAAATTAACAATGGATAGAAATTATTTTCTTGATTCATAACATTTATTATTCAAGTTAGTCTTCAGAGTGACTTGGACTCTAGTGACAATCCATCGGAATAATTTTCTGTGAAGAGGAGATGTAATTTTGGCCACATTTTACATGACAATTTCTTTCTTTAGTAATCATTGACAGTTGAATTGCCGAAGCTTCAGTTCTTAACAGTTTGAAACAGGGAAAATTTTCAGGATGAAAGCAAGACTTCTGTTTCATTAGTAATTTTCCACATGACTAAGGGACAACAAATGGTTGTTTTTCCTCTCTTTTGAGAGGCTAGCTCCATCACATTAATTTGATTATCCTAATACAGTTAATATTCAATAACTGCTAAGTGTTCTAGGAATTTAGAGCCTGGAGTATATCCTCTTTTAGCTAGATTTCATAGACATAGGCCAGTCTTCTTACTATCACAAATAAAATAATATGGGTCTGATTCTGCATTCATGCAGTCAGAGATCCTACTGCCTTAGTGGTATGGGTTCAGACTCTTTGTATGGTGTGTGTGTAAGGTGAATACCTGCCTAGTTTTCTATTCAAAACTACATTAAATTTTCCTGGTGTGACTCAAGCTCACAAAAGGATGGAAATTCTCAGCATTAAGCTTCTAAGACTTCTCTGCAAAAGTGCGACTTGAAGCTGGGTTACAGTGGTTCCCTGTTGTGCCTTGATCCTGCTCACGAATGTCTGGTTTTCTGTTGGTGCAGACAAAAGTTAAAGTGAAGTATTTTTAAAAGTTAGGAGGGATAAAAGAATCCCCAAGCTCTTCTGGAGATACTAAAGCATAAAGGTCTGCAGTGACTGAGGTTTTGAGAATCAGAAAATTTCCTTTGTGTGTCAGTCTGGAAGTGGTAAATGGAGCTGAACGAGGGTAGCTCTGTCTTGAGGACACAAGAGCATTATGAAATATAAGTGTTGTCACCCCATGAAGAGCCACATAACCTGAGTGTCTGTATTACTTTTTATAACAGCTCAGAGAGCCTCCATGGTAAAATGATTATGTGATCATTCTACACTATCTTATTCTTTCACTAGGCCTAATAATTTACAGAATTCAATTTGACTCTACAGAAGGTTTTCTATTACCTTAAAATTATGCCTTTTCAAACACACTTTTCTTAGGGAGGGGTGGAGAGGGAAATATTTATCCTGTGAGGTAATGAGTCAGGGCACTGTGTCAAGAGTCTGCTGTGCAAATTAGGAGACAGATGGATCAAGGCAAGTGAAAATGTTAGAATTCATGTTGCACAGGCTTGGTAGCTACAATATTGGTATGATGGAAGGAGGAAATCAGGACTTTTGCATAAAGCACAACTGTTCTTGTGTGTATGGGAACTTTGCAATGTTTTGTTGGAAGGCCTCTGTGCAGTCCTGGGCAGTAGATCGAGCAGGTGATGCAGATAAATTGCAGGACTCTTCCCCTCAGGGATGGAATAAGATCAGCAGCCACTTAAGCACTGAGGCAGCAGTATCTTGTTCCTAGGGTCATCCTATAAATATTTATAATTTTGTAATTAGTTCAGAGGCAGTTGCTGTTGAGCCAATCAGTAGAAACTGATAAAGAATTTTTAATATGACCCATTTAAGTGCAGCTCCTCCACCCCATCACACTTCGGGGAAAGAATTTCTAATTCAGACATATTTTACCAGTTTGAAATAGTTATGCTGCTTAGGCCACATTAGGAGTCCAGTGTGGCATCTAACCTAACAGAAAATTATTCAGTACATGTAGAATATATTAGATATTAGAGTACAGTAGAAAATAATATAATAGGTAAGATACCTCACAGTTACTGGTTCAAAATCATCCTAACGCTCAAACAAAGTTTGAACTTAACTTTATTTTTACCTTTTATTCCCATTTTTCTTTTGAGAACATGTACTGTGAGCTTACAATTGTGTAAATGAAATGCACATTGACAACCCATGAGTCAAACTAAAGGGATGCTTATTACATTGCACATGAAAAAACATTCTTAAGAGATTGAGTCACAATTGTCACTTTGCTTCCTTGATGAACATTCTTAAAATCAGAAACAGGTAATAAAAGGGAAAAACAACTAATGACAAGTGCAAGATTGTCTTTCATGCTGCTGGAAATTGCATTTACTCCTTTTTAAACTGGCCTGTCTGTTGGAAGGAGAATTTTGAGTATTCAACTTTTTAGCTGATGCTTCTTTTCACATAGAAACAATCCACTGACTGTATTAATTTAAGTTAGATTAATTAATTGTTTTGATATAGATTATTTTCACATCCTAAAAGAGATTTCCATTGGCTTCTTTATCTAGAAGAATTTGTTTTAGTGACATTTCATCCAGTGACTTAAATTGCCTAAGGTGACTTGATGTATGACCTCCTAAAATTATTTTAGTTATCTGATGAAATTATTTTCTAATTTATAGTTGGGAAAAAATTAGAGAATGAATTCTGATATCTGGGAAATGCTTTGGAGTCCCAGTGTGCTCAACCTATTGCATGGAAATTGCAGACAATTACAAGTGACCTTGACTGTGCCTTGCAAACTGCAAAACGTGACTAATCAGGTGCCCTATGTTTTGTTTTCTTCTTCAACAAAATCCAAGGAATGAATTAATAACTGTGTTGTTCATTAGCTTATTGAATATGACACTAAAACCACTGTCTGTATGCAAAGACAACCCCAGGGAACCTCCTGTTCTCTTCAGTAAAGCAATGAGGAGCCTGGATTCAGTTCTGATGCATCAGTAACCTCAACCATCATGAGATCTTTTTATGCACAACACTACAAAAATCTCTCTAACTGAGCTGGAAAATAGCTGGAAAGAGCTGCTGTGGTATTCATTGCTACTGCTGTTCAAATCTGATTGAGTCTTCCAAATCCTAAGAGTACAAACCATGTGTCTTACTGGAGTTAGGGAATCCACCATTTTTCTGTGGTTGCACTCCCAGTTTTGAACTACACCAAAGTATACACTGAGTTAATATATAGTAACAAGTAATGCTGTTTTATATTTCAAACTATATAAATACATCCAAATCAAACTTAAGATAATCATACCATGCCTTTATTTACCACTTGATTGCTGCAAAATAAAGATGAAAATGTAATATCTTAAAAGATTTAATTGGCCAATACTTGCCAAATATCAGGATAATGCATCAGTTTTGGTGGACCTTTAAACATATTTTTCCTTTTTCATATTTTTCCTTTGATGGAAACTAAACCTTATTGAAGTATATAATGAATTCACTTTATGTGTTTGAAGAGAAATACAGTTTTTGCAGGCTCTGTCCAAGGTACTGTCCTAATCCACAAGTTTCGCTTGAAAAATCCTGAGGATTTAGGCATATTAATTGAAGTTCTTCAGAATGAAACAGCATGGTTGAATGCTTTAATAAAAAGATCACTAAATTATAAGAAAAATACTGTCAGTATGTCCTTTTTATAAAAGTACTTTTTAGAGTGAGGCAGAACTCACCTGCTGGCAATGTCTGGAAGTCCTGTAGATCAGAAAAGAAGAAATAAATGTGACTTGTCTATTCACTTTTCCACCTTCTTGTGGCAGGTTCTTATATAAAGTTCCAGGGACGGATCTTTCACGTCCTTATGCAAGTAGTTTTCATTCATAGAAGAATTCCTTTGTGAGCCATTGGAGTTACTAATTTAAGAGAGGCTATTTTGTCTTTAATATAAAGGATTTTCATAGCTGAAATAAATTTGGAAGCGGGACAGGTTAAAAAAGAACTTTACCTCATGGCAAAAATGGAGAGACAAAATGAATGGTTTAGGCCTGGTGGCTGAGTGTAGGAATAATGGCATTAGGAGTGCCAGGCATAAAGTGTCCTACCTGGACATACTCCTGGGAATGATGAAATTGAAGGTCAGAGTCTGTACAGATTAATGTGCATGACCTGTGATTTGGCTACAGAGAACTAAATAAACAAAATTTGTGAAGTGATTTAGTTAATTTATAAATTGATAAGTTAAAAGAATGTAAAAAACCTTGATGACTTTGTAAGCCTTCTGTTTGTTGTGTATTAAGGTTAGCCTAATTGTGTTGCCATCAAAAATGAAAAGAAGATTGGCAAATATAAATATTGCATGCTTAATGAGACCATCACAAATATTTCATTGTCTAATAACCAACCCAGAGAGAGATATTTAGGTAGGGGTCACAGCAAAAACCGTGGTGAGATCTCCTACCTGCTCATTCAAAATTCTGTGTTAGAAAATAATTACATTATGTAAGATGGGATACAAAACAAACACAGCTCAGTGTATTTGTAGCTGTACCTTTTTCCTTAACATAAGAGGAGAAACAAAAATTAACATGTCCTGTCTCTAAGGCTCCTGATAAATATCTACAAAACCTGGAATTAACAGAGTTTTAAAGAAATGCATGTGGTAAAGGAAGATGGAGGCAAGAGAAGAGAGAAAGGAAAAAAGAAAGAAATTGGTATGGATGCAAATTTTGCTGCAATAAGGCTCTGTAAAGTGATATATTGAACTGTCTTTGGTTTATGTTTCTGTAGACACTTCAGAAGTCAAGTTCCACTGTCCCCATTTCAAACAGCCTGGATTAAAGACCTGGATTAGAGACAATATTTTGAGATCCAGTTATGATCAAAGTATATCATCCTAAATCAGAAAAGACAAATTTATTTTTTTCCTCTAATTGTAGTTTTTAGCTCTGATGCTTTTCTTGCTCTCCTCAGATAAAACAGAGGGAAAACAGAGGGATTTTTTTTTTTTTTTAAAGCAAGCTTGAAAATTGTCTGCCAATGCCCTTCTCTGTCTGGCAAAATGAGATGTCCTTGAATGC
>VYZP01027945.1:26181-52713 GCA_013400635.1 Hypocryptadius cinnamomeus | reverse complement strand
AAAAAAAAAACCAAAATCACTGCTTTATTGAGAAAAACCTTGAGTTCATCATGAAGAGCTTGTGTGAGCTGCTAGTTTGAAAGCTATCTAAACATGATAAAACCTTCTGGATGAAAAGATGGTGTGTCTTGAATGTTTAAACATTCCTTGAATTATGAATGGTTAAGATGAGGAAGATGAAGTAACTGGTGTGTTCATAGTTCCTGCACATATTTACTGTGAAACAAAAATGAAATTAAATTAAATCAAGACTCAACTAAGCTGGCAGTATAGAATATGCTTTACAGTCAGACATGTTTCAACTTGAGAAATTGCAGAGCTGCCTTCAAAGAGCTCTGTAGGTGCTTGTTGGCATTAAAGGGCATTAACTGAAGGCATTATAAAGAAGTCTTCTCAGACAGTGAAAGTGCACCTTCTCTGATCTTGAGCAATGAAAACTGCACCACTAGGAAGTACTCCAGAGGCCAAAGTGTAGTGCACATGTTGCCTAAACCAGGTGTCTCAGTGAGTGTGTTTGGTGTGGTTTGATTTTTGAGAATTATAAATAGGAGGGAAATGTTCACAGGCTGGTGAGGTGTTAACACCAAGCTGCTGTCCCATGGGGAGAGCTGTAAGCTGGGAACTGAAAGGAGACCTAAGCACAGTGCAGATTCAGTTTGAGTTTAAAAGGTGGAAACTGTCCTTAAAAAGTATCAATCTGCTGTTTTTTAAGGAAGTTAATATTTTAAAAGATGTTCACGTGCACTGCAAAACATATATGAAAAGAAAACCCACTCTCATCAGTATTCACATGATGTTCATGTAGCCAGCATCCATAATTTGAATCATAGAATCCTTTAGATTGGAAAAGGCATTTAAGGTCCTCAAGTTGAGACTGTACTGGCATCTGATGGTGTGTTTAAGCTTGGCAGTATGTTAGCAAAAGGGCATGTAACTTTTCAGAAAAATAGTTTTAATTATTATTCTTGAATTATTCATTCAAGAATGAATATTCTGGAATATTATTCATTTTCAATAAATTTTCTTGACATTGAAATCATTCCATTCTATGGTTTGAACATGCACTGAAAGGCTGTCTTAGTCAAAGTGGCAAAGACAACTTTCTTTTCCCCAAGCAAATCTACTGTAGCTGGGTTTATTCCCCACCCCCCCACCCCCCACTGGATCTTGTAATTATCTCTTTAGCAGTTACACTCTCTAGATTTCTACCTGTAAACCCAAGCTATTTTGCCAGCCATGCCTTAGGTGCCAGGGAGAAAAAAAGGGTGGGTTTGGAGAAGGTAAAGCTGCTTTTTTTTTTAAGTAGCAGTTAAGGGAAGGGCAAAAAATAGCAGACAGTGTTTTAGGTATGTTGAAATGTGTAAGAGCTGATGGATGTTCCCTGTCAGTGCACAAAAGTCAGTTTGATTTCAGTCTTTCATATTCCTGAGTCTTGGTCCACTACTTGACTGCAGAATAAGTTGATGCTCCAGAACCAATCTGGCTTTTAAATCTGTCACACAAGTCAGTCCTGCTTAACTTTGGATGAAATCTGAAACTTCCTAGCATACAGCTATCTGGAGAAATATCATTGGAAATGAGTGTATTAATGGATACAAAAATCAAGTGTTGATTTAGGAAATGCAAAAATTAAAGGTGCATAGACACATTCATGTGTTAACATTCGAAGTGAAGATACTTTACCTTCCATACCTCTTCCCCCTTGCCCCCCCCATCCTAGCTCATCTTTCCCCACTTGTGAGGGATGCAAAACCAGTTTTGTTATTAGGTATTCTGAGTAGTGAGCAGAACAAAGCCCATACAGAAGAGAGCCATGTTATATTTAGCTATGTGCCTGAAGTATGCCCATGCACTGAACAGAGTTTTCTTAGGAGTTTCCTTTTTCTGACATGCTCACTCAGTGATCAGTGTCCTTGGAGGGAGAGGGGCAGAAGGGTCTGTGGTGTGTAATAGGACTCACACTTTTAGTATTTCCAGGCTAAGCACAGCTTTTGACAATCGTTGCATTGCACAGAAAAATTTAAGAAGAAGACTTATCTCTACTTAACCAAGTCAGGTGTTTATTTCTGTATCCTACTACCTCTTCTGTCTTCCAGTTGTATGTTGGCAGGGGAGTAATCTAATGGATGTACTCTAAGGCTGCCATGCCTTATACAACAACTTTGCATTTTCCATTATTATTTTCTTCTTTAGTAGAACTGTTAATGTTTGATTAGGCACATACTTAATCATAGTTTGGTATTATATATATGTGTGTTGCTATTTTTACAGGAACAAATAAAAATTTTCAGCTTGTGTATGAATTTCCAATGGGCTTAACTTGTACATTTCTCATGTCATCTTTCTTTCACGGTAACTTCCTTCAGCTTAATCCTCTTCTGTCTTTGTGACTTCATGAAATGAAGTGTTTCACATCACTGGGTAATGGCAGTAATTGAAGTTACAGATGACATCTGTTTCCCTGGACAGCCATAGCAATGCTGACAGTACACATTAGGGCAGTGGGAAGTAGTGCAAATTGAGGGCAGCATCATTGATTACTTGCAAGCACTGACTATCTTTTAATTTATATTTCTTGGAAGAAAGGAATGGGTGCTCTTACTGTTTGTATAATTAAAAGAAAGAACCTCTTAAAGATTTGTAGGAATATGGGATGATTGGATGATGACACACTTAGTCTTCTGTAGCGTGAGGCAGTTTTCTAATAATTGTTCCTTTAGTCTGGCCTTTATCAGGATAATTCTAGACCTTTGGTCTCCTATTCTCCCAACATGCAACACCAAAGTATTTGCCCTCATTCTGCAAAGCCTGCTGAATGCAGTCCTGAGCGTTTGTGTTTGAAGTGGTGCTGGGTTGCTGTGGGTACCTCCTGCAGTCCTTTTCTGGTGCTGGTTTGGGCACTGCACAAAACCTTTGCAGAGGTGGCAAACCTGTCATCAACACCAACAGCATCCACCTCCTCCTCTTCTAGCACCAACCAATTAAACCTGTCTGGAGATACTGGGTCCTAGTGAAGCACCTGCTCTTGGGGAGGTGTGTGTTAGCTATTGGAACAAGCTTGTCAGAGACTCTCTGATTAGTGGTGTGCTTTTAGTTTGTTTGGGTTTTTCTGTGACCCAAGTGCTTGGGGCTCTGTGAAATGCTAAATTCGTGTGTTTTGCTCTGTCTGTTCTTTATTCTGGAATGCAGTCTGGGTTTATGTTTGCTTCTAGAAGTCAGGGGTTTTTTTACTGCATGTTTTCCTTGTTTTCTAGCCAGCCAACTCATGTGCTCTAAAGGAATGACTTCTCCTTTGTGCTGTGGAAAAGAGGTTCTTTTAATCCCTTGAGATGCTGGGGCCCTGAGCTGGTGCTTTGTCTGATTGCCCCTTCTGCTGGGCAGGTTAGCTCTGGAGCAGGGCAGCACAGTGCTTGGGCAAGGTGACGGGTTACTGTCACCCATCCTCTAGCAACTTGCCTGTGGTGACATAGAACCTGTCTGCTTCCTCCTCCAGAGACAGGAACATAGATTAGAACTCCTAGAAATGGTCTCACTTCCTTTGCAAGCTGGAGGAGGGCACAGTGTGTCACTGGGGTCACTTTAGTACAGACTTGGCTGCTCTGCCACTCTGAGGTAGAAGAGTTGATGGCAGAGGCTGTAAGATCTCCTAGGGAGGGCAAACAATGGAAGTTGCAAACTGAATTATGCAGTCATTTAGATCTTACTTCATGGTCTAGGAAGGCTTTTATGGTGTAGCCAAGTACCTCAAAGAGAAAGGTGTCCACTTTTGGCCCTACTAACTGGCCATGGCACTGGAGCTCTGGTCTTAACCTATGGCACTGGCTTTGTCTATGGCTTGGAACAAATGCTGGAAATACTCATTTAAATGAAGAGAACTTAGGTGTCTGTCTTTCTGGGTTAAATATTTCTAATGTGATCAGTGTGGTGTGTGTTAGGGTTGTAGCTGGTGCTGCTGTTTGTTACGTGCCCATGGTGAAGACCTGGCAGTGCAGGGGGTGAATTGTGCTTCATGTTGGTGGAGTGGGTCAAGAGCAGGCATGTTCTTGGTGAAGTGCAGGGGAAATGAGGTAAAACCTAGAGAAGAGATGATAGTGTAAAAGGCAGGCAAAGGAGAGATTGCCAGAAGAAATACTCTGTCAAGGAGCACAGCACAGGAATGCCTTGGGATCTTACATTCGGGTATTTGGGAATGTATTCAAGTCTAAAGTTGAAGCTTTGGTGTTGGTGAATGCTACACATCTTTGTTTTTAAGTTCTAGCATAAAAAATATAGCTAGGGAGGATTTTTGGGCTGTTTGCAATGCTCAAATTGCAGATGCTTATTTAAATCTAGAGCTGGTCTGTAACTGTAGCTGGAGGGTGGAAACCCTTCTATTTCCTTGCCTTTACTGGGTTTGAACCAAAAACTTAAAACATGTGGAAAAAATTTAAATAAGCAACCAGTGGCTCTTTGAAACATTATGTGTATGTTTAGTAAATACAGATGGAGATTATAGAGACAGCAAGGATGAATATATATTTTGGCATGTACCTCTCCTTTAACTTACTCATAGTGGTGGTGTGCTCTCACTGTGCTGGGCTGCCTTTCATTGCATGGCCTTCCAGCTTGGTGGAAAGGGAAAGGGAAGAATGTTCTGCAGGCAGCCTCTGGACTGCAGTTTAGAGCAGCTTCCTGTCAACAACATCCTACTTCTCTCCCACCCTAAAACGCAGAAGTGCAAAAGAAAGTTATCTCCTGACTTTTCATTTTGTGGACTGTTTATTACTTTATGAGGGGGAAATGTGAAAAGCAGTGTAAGAGCTGTGAATTTGCTCTGAGGTTTTCCATCAAAGGTGTCTTTACTTAGTCATTTTTATTAATTTATGGAGTGGGACTCAAGCTTGTCAGCTAATGGAGGAACTTCTTTATGTGTATTCAAGGCAACAAATAAATGGAGGAAGAGGATAAACTTAAGAGCCGGTTTTCATATCTTAAAAGACTTGAGTGATTGAAACACTGATTTAGGGATTGCTATTGCCTGAAACAAAGACTGCTAGAGCAGTATTCTGTATAGTGCCATTGTTTCCATGCACTGCAAGTAGAAACTCCTGTGAAGGTCAGGAGGTCATTTGAAAAGCATTTTAAGATGATGAGTGTGTATATAAGAAGGGATTTTAGTGGTGGGTTCTCTAGCTCTAAGTGATGTAGGTAGTGTGGGACTGGGGATTTTTGTGCTCTTTTGGTTTTTTTCCTCTTTGCAAAAGTCCTTGGCAGCAGGCTTTCCCATCTCTGGGCTTGATTGCCTCAGCAGTCTTAGAAAGAGAAAACCTAGAAAACCTGTTGCATAATATTCTGGGTACATTAAATGGTTGATGAGACTACTGGGCTCAACTTCTCCTTTCCCTTCTAGGAGATGGGTGGGAAGAGCTTTGATTTTGCTGGTGATTCAGGGAGTGGTGTAACAGGAGAGCATGTTCAAGTTACTATCTCCTTAGAAGAAATGTAACCGCTTCTGATTATTTCCTGCAGGCAGTGGCCAGCTGCAGTGGAGCCAGCTGAATGAGTCTTGGCTCTTTGGATTTGTCAGAGAAACTCAATGGCTCCTAGAAGAGGGGATCTGACGCCCTGGGCTGTACTGGGCCACCCTAGAGAGGCATGCCCTGTGTTCCATGCCAGCTCTCATCCCAGGCTCCTGCTGTGCTTCCTGGGACTGCTGTAGCCTGGCAGGGTGGTTGCTCTGAGGTGTTGGGGCTTGCGCTGACAGCTTTCATAAAACACCCAGCGCTAGGCAGGCCTGGCTATTCCAGCACTCTGGGATGAGCTTGCTCCTCTGGTTTGTCTAGACTTGGCATCAATTTGAAACCAGGAGGTTGTCAGTGGTTTGTGTCTGCTGGAATTGGGCTCCTGTGAGGCTTTTAAGCAGTTCTGCCACAAACTCCTTGACCTCTCCAAAGTTATTTATGCTGGGTCTTGGGCTTGCTGGGTGAGCAGGCACCTTGCCCGGACGGCATTCAGGAGCGAAGGGATGGCCTCATGGAATGTTTCAGCATATCTGCCATGCCTTAATTCTATAAACACTGCCTGAACAGCAGCAGGAAGGTCCATTTGTGCTCAAATTGATAAATACTGTGTCTGCTACATCTATTTTTTGTAAACCAACCCAGACTGAGTAAGGCCTGCAAGCTGTGGTTGTTGTGTGTCCTGCAGCACATAGTCCCAGTGCAATTTGGGAAGGCTCCTTCAAAACCAGCAGCTGTTTCAGGCACATAAGCCTTGCCCAGTGCCTGGAGATAAACCACAGCACTAATTGCCTTGCAAACCTCTCCTGTAGTGGCTGTGACAGCAGATTTGGCAGTGCAGCTCTGTGGGAGGGAAGAAAATACTTTTAAGAGCAGTTGTTACATGGGGGATATGTGGCATCTGCTCATTCTGAATTTGACATGTGGCTGATGCTGGATCAGGATGACTTAATCTTGTTTCCCTTTTTGAGGGAGGAACCATGTTCCATGTCTCTGTACCTAGTCTTGCACTCTTGTTTTGTGTATAGTTGGGGTTTTTTAATTAAATAAAAAAACAAACTAAAAAGGGTGGAGGGAATCACAGAAATGCCCTGCAGATTACAGAACATGCTGTAGTTGTTGGCCCTTGGACAGATAATGAGGAAAATAAGAAGAATCCATCTGAGATCATTATGGCTTTCTTTTTCTGAACCCCTAATGAAAAATACTACCCTTGCAGTATTTAAACTTGCTGCTTTAGGTGTTCTACTAACACTGATTCATGAGAGCAAAATAAATTGATTCCAAATTTTCTTTTATTTAAAAACTGCTATCCTTTACCATTTTGTAGATGTAGAGGTTCAAACAGTAACTTTGAATTCTGCAGGATGGAGGAATAAAAGCTGGAGAGGGATAGGGAGTAGTTTCAGAGTGCAGGCTTTATCTTCCATGGTTTAGTAACCTAATGCTTTTTTATAAATATCACTTTCTGTTTCCTTAATGAAATATAGGACTTAAATTCCCTTCCTTGTGATCATCCCTTTAAAGTCAGATTCTGTAAATGATTTTATTTATATATTTGTATGTTCACATAAGTTTCTCATCCGTCTTTCAAGGTTTGTTAAAGGCCACAGAAGAACCGAGACCTTATTTGTGTAAATTCATTCCTCAAAGTCTCTTCCTAAGCTCCTGGATAGCATGTTTTGAGTCATGAATACAGGCAAAAAAAAGATAGAGGACAGTTTTGAAGGCTGAGCTTTTTCCTCTTTAAATCTTAAAGGAAAGCAAGGTAAAGGGATGAGTTGTAGTTGAAAGAACTGCTTGTTCTGAGGTGAGTGCTCTGCTGCCTATAGATAGGCACTTTGTCTGTGTGTTGCATTTAAGATCCCTTGCCTGTTGGCTTACTGGAATTTTTTTAGTGGTAGAGGGTTTGTTAGGGTTTTTTTTTTGTTTTGATTGGTGTGGGTGGGGTTGAAGCAGGGTGACTGTTTAGCCTGGGTGCATCAATGCAGAAAGGCTGTGACTGCTGTGTAGGTGTATCCTGAGAGGACACTGATGTCTGCTTGAAATGCAAAGGAGCTGCTCAGGGTCTCTGCTCTGGGGACAGCAGTTTTTTAGTGTGGTGTCAGCTCTAAATGAACAGATCAACAGCAACCTGTACAGACTCCTCCTGCAGCCAACTGCACGATGGCTGTGGTGTATGAGCACAGGTCATGTACAGCACCCACAGCTGGGTGAGCGTGCCACAGCTGGTGATGTGCTTCTCCCAGGAAGGGAGCTGCAGCTCAGTCCATGAGCTCTGCTGGGGAACCCCTGTCCTAAATCCAGAAGCCAGGAGCCTGGCATGGCCATGTCCAAGTGGAGGGGTCAGCTGGGGGCAGTCAGGACAGTGTCCTGCAGGCTGTTGTCATGAGCAGCTCCGCACCTGAACTGTGCAAGGGCAAGTGTAGCCACAGAAATTATCTGCAAGGAACAGAGCTGTGTTCTGCACTGACACTGGTGTGTCTGGAGGTTAATGGGCTGGTGCTGTGATTTCAGTTCTTTTTTTATCCCCCTTTTTTTTTTGCTTTGTTTTCCCAACTGTGACATCTGTTAACTTGATTTCACTCAGTTTAGAGGAGCAGAGTGTTGTCTTGTTGGTATCTTTAAGTTTGTGTGATGGGAAAGGTGCTTCAGCAAAGCCCCCTTATTATTATTTTTTTTCTTCCTAGGAGTCAATATGTAGTTTCAAAACATTCCTAATTCCTTCCTGGCTTACAGAACTGAATAATGTACACATGGTACACCTGCAGTTCTGCTCTAATTGTGCACTGAGTGCCTGCTGGGAGCATAGATGGGAAGGAATTTGATCAGGGTTCAGATTTGTTATGCCAATGTGATTCCTTCAGTTTCAGGTGAAGTTAACGTTACTATGACTGCATGCAAGCTAAAACTTCATCCTTTGAATGCTAAACTTGTCTTCTGATGGTGTTGTTGACCCAGTATTCAGTACCAGATCACCCAGTTTCTAGAGAAATGTACCAGAACGTGCTTTGCTCTGCAGTCTGGGTGATAAGCAACAGCCTGGCAGTGTCTGGTGGAGACTTGTGCTGAGGCCATGGGTGGCACAGGCATTTCATGGCTTATTCTGCTTTCATGGGTTGTCTGTCTGGAGGATGTGAGTGCTTAAAGTCATTAAAACCAGGAGAGAAATCCTGGGAACAAGGATGTTCCAACAAACTTCATTCAGCTAACAAACTAAGTGACACTTGTTCTGTGTGGAGCTGTTGCCTGACATTGTTCTAAAACTGCTAGGGAATTCTAGAGACAGCTGAGAAAGTCCTGGTACTTCCTGGAAATCTCTGGATCTGGGATCAGGAGAGGAAGTCTTGTAAACTTGAGAATTTCAAAGAACTTCTAAACCCTACCAGAAGTTCAGAGAAATTACAAGAGACCTTAGAAATACATAGAAACTGAAAATTTCTAGGGATTTCTGAGGAATCCTAGGAGTTACCAGTAATGTCTAGAAAATGTTAGAAAGGCTGTGGGAATCCAGTTAACTCAGTGACTCTGCTAGTAATCTCTACAATGTGTGAGCATTTACTAGGAATAGGAAAGCCATTACTGGATATCTTTGGATGAAGAACCAAATGGTTGTACATGAATAAACACACTCACCTTCCTTATGCTGTCAAGTGTCCAGTTTTAGCACCTCCCTCAGTGAGTGTCCTGTGTGTGCTTGTCTAAGACACAAACTTGTTTTCTTCTCTGCAGTCCTACTTTGTGACGGATTATGACCCAACCATTGAGGACTCCTACACCAAGCAATGTGTGATAGACGAGAGAGCTGCACGCTTGGACAGTAAGTAGCCCACCCACAGTGCCCACAAAACTACGATTAGGAATTTATTTTATTCCCAGGAGTTACCTGGGTGACATGGTGGCATGAAAAACACACCTCTGTGCTGCCTCTCCCATGTGCAATAGAAATGCTTTGCTTTAAAAATTTCAGTTTTTGCAAGTTGATGATTTCTGTAAGAATAAAACAACCACCCCCATCCCCATGTATCTCTGAGCATTTTCCATCTGTTTCAGATGGTCAGGAATTAGCAGAAGTCCTCAAGTGTTTTGTTATTCAGTTTGTTTGGTAGGTCTTGAATTGTTCAATCAGTGCAAGAACTTGTTGAGAATATTAGAAAAATATCCAGTAGTATCTGCAAAAAGTGGTTTCTGCTTGGCTGTCATGCACAGGAGAGACTCTCACAATATCTTATCAGGATTTTTTTTTCAGTCTATGAGAACGTGAAATGTAGTAATCCATATTTTTGCTTGTGTTCAGTTCTGGATACAGCAGGACAAGAAGAATTTGGAGCGATGCGTGAACAGTACATGAGGACAGGGGAGGGCTTTCTGCTTGTTTTCTCAGTCACAGATAGAGGAAGGTAAGCCTGAGGTCAAGTTTTAATTATTCTTAAATTGCACATGATCCTTAACTGAAATAATCTCAAAGCATTGTGTTCACTGTTAGGTGCAAGGTGTGATGCTCTTTCAGCACTGAAGAAGACCAATTTTGAACCAATCACTTTGTGAAAGTGTCTATTTGTTTCAATAGATGATTTGGAAGCATACACAAAAAAATGACAGCTCTATTCAAGAACTTTATTACAGTCCAGAATACCATTTTCCTGGGAGTGTCTGGTATTCAGTCAGTTCTTAGGAATATCCCTTTGCCATGCGCAGCATCAAGTAGCTGGCTCTGGGTTTCTGAGTGGGTTTAGGGTATGTGCCTGCACTCCTTTGCAGGCAGAGGTCCCTCTGCTTTCTCCTATGCATTGACTGAATGGCTGCAGAATGCAGATGAAACATCTTAGAAGCTGGTGAAGAGCTATGCTTAGTGACATACGTCCCTTCTAGTTACCTTTGCATGAGGTGTCTGGCTACCTAGTTCTTTTCAATGTGACTTTTACTTTTTTACTTTTATCTTGCTTTTAAACTTTAGCTGGCAAATTAGGTGTAAATGCCTTCAGGCTATATGTCTAGAAGGCTACAAAGGGTATGTGATTATCTGCAAATGTCTGTGCTGAAGGTCCTTATGTAGTGATGTAGCTTTAACAGTGTTTACTTGAAAGCAGTGATTTATTTACTCATTCCCCAAAAATCCTTGCTTAGGCCAGAATTAGCTTGTTTAGCATACCATCCTGGAAGAGGTTTTCTGCTCTGCTCACCTTTCCTTAAACACTGCTGGAATATTCCTTATGCTTGAAAAGCATCAGTACCTGGTTTAACTTAGTTGGTAACTGGAAAGCTTTCTGCTCATTTAGCCCTGCCATTTTTCTGTGCTTGACAAAACAAAACTTTCCAGCTTTGATAGGTTCCCCCAGAATTCTTAGAAGTAGCTCTGGAGGTTGCCAGCTGAAATATTGATCACCAGGGTCTCTGTGCTGTAGTTTGAATATTCTAGATGGAGTAGAACTCCAGAGTCAGTATTTGCAGAATGGACTGTAGTTGCTTGATTCTCTGCAGCACACTGGCCCTGGGTCCCTATGGATTGAGACACAGTCAGTGCTTTGCTCACCCTGCAGCCCCACCTCAGCCCAGTGCAGAGGACACTGCTCACTGGGGGATATTTTCGGTTTGAGTGTTGAATGGTTCTCTAACTGGTCATCCTGTGACTCTGGAGTGCCTGCAGCTGTCTGTGCTTGTGTGTCATGGCAGGGCAAGTCCCAATATGTGACTCATAATTTCTGAACTTTTTCAGAACCTGAGAATCTGTGAATTAGTGCACTGATGCTCTGCTTGTGTTCTTTCACAGCTTTGAAGAAATCTATAAGTTTCAGCGACAGATTCTTAGAGTGAAAGATCGTGATGAGTTTCCAATGATTCTCGTTGGTAATAAAGCAGATCTGGATCACCAAAGACAGGTAATTCATTTGCTCTTACTTTCTGCTCACTTTCTTCCAGAAAATTCAGTTTTCCCCCCAAAACTAATATTCCTTCCAGAATGGGAACAAACAAATGATAAAAGTCCTATCATACAAACTAATTGAATGCAAGAAACTCCACTCAGTTTCTGTACTTGAAGAACCTTAGAAGCATGGTGGCATTCCATACACAGCACATCTTCTGTCTGACTCAGTGGGGTTATGTTGAGACCAAGTGTATTCACAGAGCTGAGAGCTTTCTGTCATGACTTGATTACTCAGGCATGAACGTGTCTAATTCCTCAGTTCTGTTACTCACCGCTGCACTGTGCCAGCAGAGTGCATTCCACACTAACTCCAACCATCCTTAGTCTTCAGTGCTCTTGCTTTTACCTTTCACTGCTGTTATGTATAAATTAGTAGTTATTCACTGTTTTCTCTTTGGCCACTCATCTTCTGCATAACTGACTTAAAGCTTTAAAAGCTGGATGTACAGCAACACAATTTCTGTTATATTTATGTACTTTGAAGTTTTGAAACCAATAGTTTTCAACCTCACCTCTAGTTGCAAGACAGCTTTAAATATTTAGTTTAAAATCATTTAAAGGACTTTCAAATATGTTTTTCTTAGTTGCTGTTGATTTTTAATGAAGCAAACTAATTTTAGCTGAAATGAAAATAACCTTACTATAGCAGCAGGAAAGGAACAGATGTCAAACTTGTATTTTCTTTAGCAACTAATTTGAGAAGCTTAATATTTTCTCTTGAGACAGTAAGATGACATCGAAAGCTTGGTGGCAACACATGATTTTCTGAGAATAAAGTAAATATTGCTAAAATTGCTGTAATTGTTCTAAGAGTTCCACAAGGAAAAAAAAACATGGCTTAAAGAGCTCAGTGAGTTAGCTTGTGCAATGTTGAATTACAATTACAGTACAAAAAAAGTTCCTGTTGAATATGGTCCCTTGACTGTCACAGCCTCTTCATCCCAGAAGCTGTGTAGAAAGATCATGACTAAATTAAAAACTATGCTGAAAGATGCTGCATTGAAAGAAGTTTTCACAGAAGTAGCTCACAAATTCCTCTGAAATAATTTTGAGTACTCACACATTCACAGAACAGTCTGTCCCTGAGACAGGGACATTTCATTCCCTGTCATTCTTCAGTTACCATCATGCCCCCATCAAAATCCCTAGATTTAACCTTGCAGGTCCTGGAACATGTGTACTTCATCTCCTGCACAAATGTTGGCATTGAAATTATGGAGGTGAAACCAAACTATTCTGCTGATTGTAATTGCTGAAGGACAAACCCCCCCAGATGCTTTGAGAGGGAAATGACATCATGGCTGTCAGCCCCAGCTCTCAGGATACCTGCAATTGTAGATGGTAATCCTGGACATCCATTTCTAGAAACAGCTGTGAACTTTGCTCTCTCTTCTCCACCCTCCTCATGTTATTACACTGCCTCTGTTTCTCCCTTAGAGGCAGAAAGGTGCCTTTCACCTGTTATGCTGGTCCCCCAGTCCTGTTCCAAGCTGCCTTTTCAGGTGGAGATGGGCTGGAACACATTCAAGATCAAAGCAGCTTTTTCTAAATTGCCTAACTTTGCAGTTTTGCTGCTTATATCAATATATGTCTCCAAAATTTTCTTTTGCTTTTTATGGCTATATTAGTTACCTTAATTGATTAGATGCTGGTGGGCATAACTTTTTGTTGCTCTCACTCACTATTTATATACCAATTGGTGGACTTGTCACTCCCATCATGTAGCTGAGCAAACTTTTCTGGTTTTGCTTAAACAGCCACTGCATGTTCTTAACTCTTCTCTGCCCCATCACATAGTGTGTTTCACTTGGCCGTAAGTCAGTGTGAAGGAATGATTATGGGATGCTGAGCTGACATAGCTGGATCCCACAAGGGAGAGGCTCCCGTCCCACTTGACTTCACATTCCCATTGTTTCCCAGATCTCACTTGAAGCACTTTTGGAGTTGAATCATCTCTCTGGAAGGGAAGGAGCAGGAATGGCTTCCTGGGACCTGCGTGAGCTAAATCAGCTTGCAGAAGATTTGAGTGCCAGTGCTGGAAGCATGGGAAGGGGTGGGACTGTGGCTTGGAGCAGAGCAGGGAGGAGTTGGGCTGGGGGGAGCAAGTGAGACCTCGCCCTTTGGCAGCAGCAAGCAGGGAGATGTTATCAGCTGGGTGTTACACAGGGGGTTGTTTCTGCTGCACCCTGTGAGCTCTCAGGACAGCCATCCACTCACGGAGGGGCACCAGCTTGTTAATCTGGCTGAAAACTTGTCAACTAGTCCTGCCACCAGCTAAACCAACTAGTCCAAAAGTGAGGAAAACTTCAGCCTGACAAGCAAGGTCATCCTGCTCTGGCTGCAGGTTTCTTGGCAGGCAGCTGCGATGGGAGCGGTGGTGTCGAAGGAGAGAGTGCTCCCTCACCTTGGCTGGGAGTGCTGGCTGAGTGGGGAGTGTGGGGCATCCCCAGGCTGTAACTTGTGGCCAGAAGCATGATAAGGGCAAGTCCTCTGCATTTCTGCACTTTGCCTGCTCGTGTGTCAGGCCTCATTGGGCACCACCAAAAACCTGCTAGGCCACGCATATCTTTATCTGGTTTCTCTCTCTTGTTTAATCCCAACTGTGCACTTTTCCGCTTCAGAATTAATGTAACATTTTTAGAAAGTCAGGAAGCTGGGTATCAGTTTTTAGAGCAAAACTGCTTGTACTGGGCATCTGCCTGCTTTTTCCAAAGGGCAGGAGGCAGACCAGTGAAATACATGCAATCTCTGAAAGACTTAAACCCAGTTAAAGTAATTTAGTGTGTGTTTGGATCAGCAGATGATATTCAACAACAAATCTTCCCAGAACCCAAAGGAGTTAAACATGTGGAAGAGTTCTGGTTGTCTCAAGGGTCTGGCCACACCTTTATCCAAGTAAATATGTGTTGAGGTTGAACAGAGTACAGAGTACTGTCGTTGTGACACCATAAATCTGGAGGCTAATGATGCATAACAAATCATCCTCGTGGTGGCAACTGTTTCTCAGGAAATACATGAACTGGGTTGTACAGCAGAAGTGCAAAAACAATGGCATGATCTTGATGAATTGCTGGGGCTCACCAAAGGTGTGGTGTAAATTAGTGGAGCTTTTTATACCAGAGACCAACTCACAAGTGGTTTTGGGAGGGATGTGAAGGAGTAAGTTTGAAATAGCAATTTGTCATGGTAATAACTGTATAGATAAATAGTTAAGCAGCTTTTTTGTGATTTTTGTCTCTCAATCTCCACGGGTTACACTGACAAAGAAAAGTGAGTCTTTAGACGACAAGCAAGCATTAATCTTTAGAATGTATGATAAGAAATTAAGCTGCCAGTGTTTCCAAATTCCCCAGTCACAAATTGCTGACTCTGAAACCAGAATTGAAGCACCATCTCTTCACTGCTCTTTCCTAAAAATGCTGTGTAGCAGTCTTTCTGTTAAATGGGTTAATTCCTTAGAACTCAACACTGGATGTTTCTACAGTAAGATAATTCAGTAGAGCACCAGATGTTTTAATAATAACCACTAGTGGTGGAGGAGTAGACTTGTCCGTGCAGGATATGTATGACTTTCTATAGATAACTGCTAGCTTAAACTGGGTCAAGTCAGATCATTCCCCAGATGGCAGGGTTTCCAGGAAAATCCGAGTTGCAACAGGAAAGTGCTTGGGTTTCATTAAACGCTAGTTCTTGCTTTTGCATCATGACTGAACTAACACAATGACCTAGAGTGCTGAGATCACCTCTTACCTTTAAAGCAAGAAGAGCAAGAGAAGTCCATGTGACTTGAACTCTTAACTACCTCTTGTATAAAAGTGTGACAATAACTTCTTGCAGTGGCACATGTTGGGACTATGTCCAGGGACACCTCTGTGCCCACAGACAGACTGTGCCTTTGATAGCAGAGTGTGGACAAACTGGAATTAGGGGACAGTGAATTTTTCCTGTAGGAAAATTGGCATGACAGATGCACTCCTCAGGAATGATGGAACTCTTGGCAGAAATCAGCAATGTTTTTGTGCTGGGAGCACTGTAGGGTGACCACAGAGTGGTGGAAGTGGATTCCTCTCAAACCTGAGGAAACATTTAATTGTTACCTGTATGATGTGTCCCTTAGTCTTGTGTAAGTGTCCAGGCAAAATACAGCTGCAGTGTTAGGTTTTGCAGCCTTGCCAGAGTTGCTTTAGGTGGAGGAAAGCATGGAAACTTCAGAAATTAATGTATTTCTCACAGATACCAGACAGAATAGTGAAGAGAGAAGGACCTGTGTTCACAGGATTATTGTGCAGATACTCAAATGGAAACTGTTTCAGAAGAATGTTAACTTCGGGAGGTGGGGAATAAGCTTTTCCATGTTTGACTGGCTCACATCTTCTGTAATGAGTTTTCATTTGAGAAACTTTTACTAACTGTCAGAATAGGGTGAATGAGTGATATCCAGAAACAAACAGTAAAATATCTTATAGCAAAAGGGTGAGCATTATGAGTGGTTCTCATTTGTATTCAGCCTTAAGCTCACTAAAACTGCAGAACCAACACATACAGATGTACACACAATCACTACCATCAAATCTGTGGTTCTCTTTAGTTCTGTCAAAATAACATCCAGTCGTCTTTGAAGAAAAAGGATTTACTTTTATTTCAGTAGTGATGTTAAATAAGCTCTCCCATCACACTTCCTGGAAAACATGTCATGTCACAGGGTTGTCGTACTCAAGAAGGGACAACAAAAAGATGAAAATTCATGTTTTTATTTACAAGTATTTCTATGTTTGTACTTACATTTCCCTCAGTTTTGAAGATGGAACTGGTATGTTCTGGCCTCTAATTTACATCTTGAGCACTGCACATGTGCAGTGTTTCCAAACTAAATATTTTTTAAATTGACTTTTGAGGTCACCAAAATTGACCACAAGTAACTTGACAATATACTCGTGAGACTGGCAAAAAATTATTTTGGAATTTAACAGTTACAGATATTCCGTAAATAGATCAAGAGCTTTAGTGTATTTATAATGTTTTACATGCAGGATATTGTGGAAGTGTAGCTTAAGTTCATTACAGTGTTAGTTTGACTTGTACCTGTAATGTGCTTTAGGTGCAATAGAGAAGAAATTCTTTAAACATGCGTTTAAAGATTGAGTTCAGCTTCTCCTCAGAATTACACATTCCTTGCCAGTTATTTATTTTTGTTGAACTTCAGCCTCTCACTTTCTGGGGCTGCAATAAACATACAGGGATGAAGAAAAGTAAAAGGAGTTAGTTTTGCTAGACCTGTTATAGATATAATTTATTAGTCTGCAGTAGAGATGCACAGAAGGTTCTGGAAGCACTGGTGCAAACTCTAGGAGATTCTACAGTCATTGAAGTGCCAGAAAAAGAGCTACAAATATTTGTCCAAGTGCAGCCTTCGTAAGCTTTGCAATTGGAATATTTCAACATCTTGAGGTCAGAGTGGAGGGTTGAAGTGGAATTGTTCTAGCTGGGGGAGCAGGAGTCTTCATTATTTTTCAGTTTTCAAACAACAGTAGAGGATTGAAGTTCCAGTTCTTCCAGTTCTCCTTATGTGCCCTGCAGTTAAAAAGGCAGCTCCAGTAGTTGATCTTGGGGGTTGAGTTGGTCCTCAGGGTTTCTTTCTTGGCTTCAGCTGGTGATGATAACACTGAAATGAATGCAGAGTTGCTGTGAGTGTTTGGGATTAGCAGATGCATCCTGAATTATTCCAGCTAATAGCACAGGGTGCTGGGAGCATTTTGTAGAGCTTCACAAGGGCTTAGTGGGAGCAGCCCTGATTTGAGCAGGAGGTGTATGGATATAGTGCCAGTGGGATGCCAAGGACAGAGGAATCAAGCATGTGGAGATGCCATGCATGGAGGCTCTTAAACCACTGTGTAGCTGTTAAGAAACTACTTTGCAAGCTGAAAAGTACTTCTAGACCATGCACTGTGCTGCATGCTGCCACTACTTTTCTATTCCCATCTATTTCCATTTCTGTGTAGCTGCTTAATCTAATGAATATTCTGAGTTCCTTTTCAGAACTAATTTAAAAATAAACCCTCCTTATTTTTGTCCTTGTATCAGTCCTCTATGTGCTGGTTTAATGTTTTTCTGTGAAAGCAATGTAATCTTTGACATTTCTTCATTAGGCATTGTCTTGGCAAGATCTGTTGTACTTCCTTTTGTCACTGAAAGCTGCCCTTTCCTCCCTGACCCTGGGGATGACCTTCCCGTTGGAGACTCACACCACTCAGGGTGGCTTCTGTTCTCTGACCTCACTGCTTTCCACCTCATCCAAAAATACACAGTGGTCTCCTTTGGTTTACCTTGTGCCTGACTTATTACTCCTTCCTCCTTCCTAGAATGGTCCACTGGCTTCCTGTCTTCTGCCTCATCACTTGAAATTTTGTACCAACTTTTCATGATGCTCCTTGTTTCCCATTCATCTCCTTTTCCACTGTTGTCTCAGGGAGTCATTATGTAGCCAGGGTTTCGTTAATATTTCTGGATTGCCTGAAGGCCTCATGGATTTTTAGAAGTCTGGTAATCTATGCTATGTTCAAAACTGGCTGTGTTTTGTTATGTCATTAATAGGTCTTTTTTTTTTAATGACTTTTAAAAAGACTTAGAAGCTAAACAGAAGTTGTTTTAATAGTAGTCTGATTTTTTTTTTTTGTTTGTTTGTTTCTCTAGATTTAGCTGAGACAATGCAAAGGTGAATTTAGTAATAATATTCAGAATTCTGTTAGTAATCCAGCAGATGCTGACTGAAGCACTTGCTTGGAGGAGGAGCAAGGGACTAATGTCTGCCTGTGAAGGAAAACTTGGTCTTATGCAGAACTGAAGGTGCCTGGAGGGAGGGGAATTTCTTGGAAAGTCGGTCTTTGTCTATTGCAGAAGCTTCCTTTAAAAAAAAGTCTGTTTCTGAGCTGTATAACGTGGGCAAGGTGAAAACTGTGCTGTGCCCAAATAACCATTATTTTTTTGAGGGAGCTGGATCCTTAACATGCACATGCAGAGTGTACTGGCACAAAGCTGCTTGCAGAACCCCTGAGCCTAATGACTGATGTCTGTTACAGGTGACACAAGAGGAAGGCCAGCAGCTGGCACGGCAACTTAAAGTAGTCTACATGGAAGCCTCAGCAAAAATCAGATTGAATGTAGACCAAGCTTTTCATGAACTTGTCAGAGTTATAAGGTATGGTAATTGAGACCATATAATTCATGTCCATGTATTAATGGATAGCTGCAGAAAGGTGTTGAAATGCAGTGGGAAATTGCTGGGAGGATTCTGCCTGCTGTTACCTCTAGGCTTTAGCCAATTATCTCCATTATAAAACACTCGGGTGCATTAGGAAAAAATGCTTACATGAATTTAATATGGATTTGAAAGAGAATGTTGTTGTCTTAATCTTTTGGATTTTATTGGTCATCCAGTCAGTAATTGTGATAAACTGCATCTGAGACTGGCCATCTGTAAAAAATTTGGTTTCTTAAAAAAAAAAAAAAAAACAGCCCCAAAAGGTGAACTCAAAAACCTGTCACTTATTTTGTCAGTAATTTGAATGTAAAAAGGAAGTGCATTCCCTATGAAAGTATAAAAAGAAAGTGTGGAATACAGTAGTTGTGTTTATTTACCTGCAAATTATTCTATGAATTTAATTTGAAATACCTATTTCCAGGAAATTTCAGGAACAAGAGTGCCCTCCTTCACCAGAGCCAACACGGAAAGAAAAAGACAAGAAAGGCTGCCATTGTGTTATTTTCTGAGAATCCCAAGAACCAAGCTATCAACTGCCAGATCATTTTTTTCTTTCCATCATTTTACATCACTTCTGGTATTGGTCTAGCCTTATATGTGCATGTCCTAAAAGTGGTCACCAGAATAGCCTTAGTCCAAGAAGCTGGCAGAATAGTTCTTGAAGAAGACTCGGTCATCCTGGGGCAGACTTCAAACCAAAACACTAAGGCTGCTTGTCTAATACCACAGTTCCTTCCTTCTCTCCCTTCAGAGCTTGCACCTTGTGGAGTTTTATTCGCAAAGGAGATGAAACAAAACCGTGTAGGACGAGGTGTTGAAGTCATGCATAAGTTGTCTCTTGTGAATTAATTTATTTTTACTTCTGGCATTTCATTAGCTATTACAGAGACCTATATTGCAGTATAGAGAATACTTTTTAAAAAAGGGGTGGATTGGCTTTTTTTTTGTTTGTTTCTGCCCTCAGTTAAATTAGACTTGAGTATTCAGCTAGCCTTAAGAAACCTACACTGAATTTCATTGTCAGCAAAAATTTTCATCTCTCATTTATGCTGCAGTTTTATTTCGGTGGCCAAAACATTCTACTGTATTTATTTTTTTAATCCAGAACAGCTACAGGATGATTACTACTACTATTAGGATATGGCCAAATACCTGAGCTCATTCTGGATTGAGGCATTTCAGCTTGTTAAGAAATTTCACATTATGTTTGAAAACAAATTGTGTCTTCCTTTGTATTCTGGGTAAGGGATTAAGGAAAACTAAAATTGTAGCTGTTTTTGTTTCATGTGATATAAAAACGAATTTGATCTTTCCATTGTCAGAGATGATTAAATGTTTTTGCTATATACTTTTATACATTATTTTCTTATCAAACTAGTTAACAAGTATTTTTATATGTTTGTAAGCAAATATGCTTTCACAGCATAACTTGTGTATATGTAAAGATGAGTATTTAATTCTCACAGTTCACTTTTAACTGACAAAATCTGGGATTTGCCAAACTGTGGTAAATTTCTCCTTACTCTCCCGGTTATACCCAAGAATGGCCAATTATGCGCCTGCCCAGCACACCTATAGAGTAAAATCTAGTGTTGTGTTTTAATGAATTTCAGTATCCCTTACTAAAGACTGACCATTATGTGAATTATTAAACTGTAAGACTTTTAACTGATTGTTTAGTTAAACTGTGGATGGTTGTTTAATTTTGAGTTCTGTGGATTGTGTTTAAACAATTCAAGAGTATGATCCCTGATATTGAAATACTGAGTGGTATTGCACAGTTGTCACCTTAACTGAATGTGTCCAACAGTTCTTTGAAACTTGATTATTAAGCAAACCCTTGTATAACTTCAGGTGCTAGAATTAAAGATGATCTAACCATTTTCGGGGGGTTAACACACTGGCTCTTTCTGAATCTCTTCCAAAACCAGTATTTTTTGCGGGAGGTAGTGGGGAGTGATGGAACCTGGCTGGGGAATAGCAACACATATCTGCAACAGCGTTTTCCTCAAGCTTGGAAGTAAAGAAACTTTACTTTCAATAAACATTTCAGCTTAAGTCATGACAGATGACAAAAGCTGATGTTTGCTTTGGCTTGAAATGTGCAGTCAGTGGTTCAGTCTACAATCCTTGTGTTTTCAGGCTGTGCTCACTGTCAGGTGCTCTGCCATAAATCTGGAGGTGTCTCCTGAGAAAACGGGGCTGAAACAAGTTCCAGGTACCTTTACAGCAGCAAGGCATTAAACCTTGGATTCAAGCAACTGCCAGGCATTGCAGAGGAATTGAAGGGTTTTTTCCATGTAATTTAGATTAGCTTATGTAATGCAGTTTTGAGAGAGTGGGTAGCTTCCCCTCCCTGCTGGATTTATTGGTTGATGAAAGGCTACTTAGGAGGAGTGTGTGGAAGATTCAAACAAGGAGTTACAGTGGAAACACATTTGGGAGATTCATTGCATTTTTCAAGTCAAATGTAAGAAATTACAGCCTCTAGCAAACACCACGTGTTTTCTTAACTATGTAAAGCTCTCTGGAGGTAAATCACTGAATATGTGGCTTTAGAATGAGTTAAGGCAACAGATTACAGCACGTGTGCTGAGACTGAACTTGTTCAGTGAACATATCTTTAGATTTTATAACTTTTTTCCTTTATTTTTTAACATTTCACTCATGGTAGAATCGCCTTAAGTAGTGGAGTGTTACAAAAAGTTCTTTTAACATGCAGCTGGTAGAGCTCCATGTGGAGAGATGGATAACTTTGAAGAGGTTGATGCTAACGAACCTACACCTGCTAAGCCACATTGTAAACATGGCGAACCTTACAAACAAAATAAACAACCCTGGCACCACCAGCAGCTGCTGTGCAAAGTTTATTAACTAAGACATGTGCATGTGCTTTTTAAGGCTTCTGTTGGAGAGAATGTGCAGAGAAATCTCTGTCTGATGTTATCTCTTTTCAAGACTGTGACACTTTAAGGAGATGTTAAATGTAGGCATTTAGATCCTACTCTTCAGACATGAAGTAAATATTTAGAAAGGTAATAGAGATTTTTGGTCTGTAATGGTGATCTGGGTGGCTGTGAGTTCAAAACAGCTGAAGGTGTTTCAATTATTTGCTTTTCAAATTGTTGTAGTGGAAAGTAATGGTGAAAAATGATGCTTCTGGCCCTGTTGTGGTGCTTGAAAAAATGTAATAGGGACCTTGTCAGTCTTTTAAAAAGTACCTGATCCATAGGCCTTTGATTGGTTGTGAATTTACAGCATTGCCACCTTGCTGTAGGATAAAGTTTAGCTGACAGTCCAAGAGAGATTCTTGCAACTTTTCCTGGCAGAAGAAATGCTTTAACATTTGTCATTTATGTTTGTAGTTACTTCAGTTCAAGGCTGCATCCATAAATCTATTAAACTTGCAGTTCAGGAATCTAGAGAGCTTAAAATGTACCCAGAAATGATCTCCTGTTCTTCCTAGAGCACAGGGTAGGTCTGGATCTGTGTTTCAAAGCACAAAATAACGCCTCTTTCTGGCCTCTCACACTGCTGAACCTGCTGCTCCACTGGATGAGGAGTGGGGTTGATGTGCTCACAGGCAAAAGCCTTTTTATGAACGGGAGCATGAGATGAGCTGTTGTGAAAGGGTTAATAAAGCAAAATACATGTGGAAGGTGTTAACTCCTACTAATGCCAAGGAAAACTCTGACTTTAATGCATGGCCTTGTGGTTAGTCATCATTGATAAAGTTCAAGTCTGGATTATAACAAAAATATTGGCTAAGGTTCTTCTGACATCATTTATGTGACACGATTTCACCCGTGGTGTTGTGTAGTTGCTGACTGGCCTTGCCACATCTTGCTACAAGACCTTGATGAACTTACTCCAAACAGGAGGCTTTTGAAGTCAGTCACCACAAGCCCAGCACTGCCAAAAATTATCTGCACTTATTCTTTAGAAGCTCATTGCTGGGAAAGGGTCAGGCTGAACAGAATGCATTTGCACTTGATTTAGGTATGGATTTTGACGTTGGTTACCCTCACATACCAAAACCATGATAAAAGAAACACTCAAACAGAATTTAGGAAAACAACCAAGCTGGAAATAGGGGGGCATGGGAGTGTTTCCTTCATTACTGCACTGCCCACAGCAGGCCAGCAGCCTGCCAAAACATGAAGGCTTAAAATTGTCGAGATGGGCTCTTGGTCAGGGCATCCTGGATGGTAAATGCACTGCTCATCACTTTGTAAGTGTGGCTTTTCCTGCCTTCTTACCTGGGTTGTAAAGTCAAGTTAAAATTGCAGGCTTGAAGCAAATTCTGTGTTTTGCATGGTGGTAAGTAGAGATCTTAATCCCAAAGTTGTGTACACATGTTGGAAGGCCAGAAAACTTTGGAAAATTCTTGATCCTTAAATATCCTTGAAGAGCTCTGACCATGGGAGCGCTTGCATGCAACAGGTCAGGTGCAGAAATGAGGATGGGCGGTAGTTAGAGCCTTTGTCTGGGAAGATAAAAAACTTTAAATGAGAAACCACAGCTGTGGAAAAGGTGAGGGATTAAACCACAAGGAAAACTTAATACTCAGGGACAACATTGTGAATATGTGCTGGGCTTGCTTTCTGTTCTAGACTTTGCTGTTTCTTGCTTGCTATTCTAGACTTTTAAGACTTCAGTTATTAAGCATTTGAAAGACTCAAATGCTAAGGTCACTCATTTATAGTGACCTTAGCACTTCTTAAATTACTACATTTTTAAAAAATGCTTCTGACATTGTAGAGGGAGAAATTAGCAAGCAACGTGCAAACAACAAAAATGCAAGTAGAGACAGTGATTAAACCTCACAATTCCCTATCTCTTAGTGCAAAGCGTGGGCTAGGGTGTGCTAAACCAGTTTTCACATCAGTTAAAGTGAGCAGAAGAGCAGTAGAGCACAATCACTTCTCTGAATGCCCCGGGATCTCCTACAGACCACCACGAGATGGCACCAGGGGCAGCCCTTCGTGCAGCTGGGAAGTGCTGCTCTCCCGGGATCCCCTACAGAGTTCAAGTGCCTGCTCTTACAGGCAGGGTAGGAATGCAAAGCTGTTGTCTGTAATTAAAAGGGACCGTGTGTCAGGGCTATTTCAGAGTAATTATTTTCCATGGAATCTGTAAAATCCGGATGGTCAGTAGCTGGAGAAAAACAGTGGTTTTATAAATAGTGGTTCTGAAGAAATTGATTTGAAAAGCAGGAAGGATGCTTGCAAGTCTAAAACATTAGATGTGTGTTAATTAAAACATAGTACAAATTCTTAATTTCTTCAGAGTTTGCCAACTTTTATGGTTGCCAGCTGTGTTGGGAATATCAGAGACTAAGCAAAAATGAGTGATATTTATGTATTGTTAGTAACAGTAATAACAATAAAGAACATAAAATTTGCAGTCAGAAAGTTATGTATAAACACTTCATGTTCAGCTAAATAATACATCCATGACGATTACTGAAACCAAATTTTGTTGTGTTTGGAGGGTATCTGGGAAGGCATCTGTCACTGCCAGGTTCTAAGGTTTGGGCTCTTCCATTGCTGCCAGGAGCTGCTTTGTGATGACTTCTTTCCAGCAGTATTATTTGTAATGAATGTCCTTGAAAGGCTGGGGAGTGGAAATAGAAAATACACACATGTTTCCCACTTGTAGCACCAGAGCAATCCCTTAGAACTCCTACTTGGCATCTTCATATTGCTAGGACTGAATGTGACATATTCCAGACCATTCCCCTCTGTTTGTCTTTCAGGAGTTAGGTCCTGGACAAGGAAAATGGGGAGCTGTTGCTGGGTGATTTAGTGACAGTAGACACAGTACCCAGAGCCTCCACTGCCTCTTGACCAAGCTGATTTCCAAGGTCTATGTGAGGAGGCTGAATGAGGAGAAGAGGCAGGAGCAGTGGGTAAGGATAAAGGCAGGGGTTATTTTGGAGGACTCGACCCATACAAATGCACAGGGACCTGATGGAGCCCATCCAAGATGGAGAGAACACCTGCTGATGCCCTCACAAGGATGCTGGGACATCTTTCATGAGCATCTTTAATGGAAATTCCATTGGGAAATAATGTAAATCCCAGGGAAATTCCTGGTGGCTGGAGGAAAGCAAGTGGCCTCTTCAAGCAAGGCCTGGAAAGCAATGTAGGGAACTGCAGGGAGTCATCCTTGGTTCTGTGCGTGGCAAGTCACGCAATGAGTCCTCCAGGAACATGTTTCGGGGCACATGAAAGAGAAGTGGTTGGGAATGCTCTGTATAAATGTATGGATTTACTGGAGTCAGTCACACCTGACCACTAGGATTGCCCTCTGTGGTGAAGTGACTGAATCTGTGGATGAGGAGAGAGCATGTATGCTTTTACCTCAACTCAGCAAGCCTTTCAATGCTGTTTCCCACCCGATTTTGATATCAAGGTTCAGGGTGTTGTGGGCTTGGTAAAGCCCTGACTGATGGATTGGGCTCAGAGGGAGTGGTGGTCCTCAGTGTGTACTGACCTCCAGGCAGAGTCTGGTGACAAGGAAAAGGCTGCAGGGGTCTCACCTGGCATCCTGAACATTTTGCCAGTGACCTGAAGGAGACAACTCAGTGCACTCTTAACATGTTAGCAAGTGACACCATGCTGGGAAGAACCAGCTGGTGAACTTGGGCATGGGGCTGCTGGAGGAACAGGTCAAGGGGAGCCCATGGAATTTTACAAGGACAAAGGCAAAGACGTTTTTAAAATCAGAAGTTTTTTTTAAAGCAGCTTAGAACTCCAGCAGAGCTCTGTGACTTACCTGGGGGTCAGGTTTGTACTCGTGCATGCCAGGAAGGTTGCACTGGACCGTGGTGGCTGCCCAAGAGCATGCCAGGCTTGCATTGCTGGCTCCAGCTCATCAGAGATCCAGAAAGAAGGAACAGGAGCAAGGGCTTGTGCAGCTGATGTGTTTTAGGGGTTAATCAGATACCTCTGTTATATTTTAGAAGTGTGAAATGCTGCTTCCCATTTCAGACAAGTTGCTTGTTGAGTGGGATGTCAAGGAGACAAATGGTGAAGTCTTGCAGCTCAGGCTCAGATGTTTTAAGTGAACCATAAAACAGGTATTGTACCTTGTGTGCAGAAGGACAAGGGGCTTTGGTCTTTAATTACAGATTGCTGCCTATGCATGAGGAATAAATACATTACAAGGCTTTTGCAGTTTGGTTTCCAACTGGTCACCTGCCAGAAGATTCTGCTACTTTAATATCCATACATGGATCCTCTGAAATAGTGCCCTGCACAAGAGCAGACCTCTACTGTGGTTTTATGGTCTAGTGAAGGATTTTGTAATTCAAAACTCCTCTCAGCCTGAGCAGGATCAAGTGACTTTATTTCCATATCTGGCAATTACATTATTAATTTCAGAACAACATTAAAAGCCTGGAAAGCATAACTGTTGTCTTCCAGGGTGAAATCTGTCACTGTTTTTCACAAACCTGAGATGTGAAAGGGTTGACAGCTGCAGGGAGATTTGTTGATGCTTTTTTGCCTGCTCTACTGAAAATGACAGCATTTTTTGCCCTTTGAAATGTGGTCACCACCTCATTTTTGGCTTGTGTCACTACACTGAGGTGATAAAGTTCCCACTTTCCAGTAGAGGGGACAGCCTGATGCATGTGGGCATGTGTCTGCATTTCAAACTCACTTTTTGATATTTTCATGTTCTGTTTACCTAAAGTAATCCAAATTTCTTATGACATTTAAATAATGATCATGTATTTTGTAAGCTTCAAAAATTAATTTTTAAAAGAGTGAACTGATTGAATTTTTAATTTGTTGTGCTGTTTTCACACCCCCCCCCCCCCCGCCCTCCCCATCCTCTCTTTT
>VYZP01027945.1:0-26151 GCA_013400635.1 Hypocryptadius cinnamomeus | reverse complement strand
AATTCTGATTTATAAAGCCTGAGGAACCTTTCTTAATGCTTCTAGTACTGAATTCCTTCTCTAGCATAATGCCTTATGGAAGAAGGCATAATTCTTTACTGTGAGGGTGTTCAGACACTGGAACAGGTTGCCCAGGGAAGCTGTGGATGCCTCTTCCCTGGAAGTGTTTAAAGCCAAGCTGGCATTGAGCAGCGTGGTCTAGTGGGAGGTGTCACTGTCTATGGTAGGGGGTTGGAATGAGATGCTCTTTGATTTCCCTTCCAACCCAGACTACAGTTTAAAATCTCTCTATTAGAAGCCAGTCAGTGTCAGTCCTTGTTCAGGACAGGGCTGCCTGGCTGGCTACTTGGCCACTGTCTGTGGTAGCTGCAGAAATCTGGGAACGTGAGTATGTGTTGGAGGACACAACTAAATGAGGCATCAACTGTTTCCTTCTGAATGCTGGAGCCAGCAGGAACCAAGGAGGAGCAGGAATGGGAAAAACACATGTAGTGCAGGGCAGGGATTTAGAACACCTTTACTAATGCCTGCTCTGTACTGGGGCTGAGGGGCTTCAGGGCTGACACAAGCTGCTGCAGCCTTGAGGGAAACATTGGGAAGCTGCTGGTGTCCCACAGGAGGGGAACGTGGTGGGTTGGAGCATCATTGTCCAGAGCTGCTTTGTCCCTTCTTTAACACAAGGGAAACTCCAAATTGTCAGAGCAATTTTTATATTTCAGCTTTTTATTTTTATTGATTAACAAAGCAATACCTGACAGAAGGCCACTATACTCATCCATTGGCACAGTCGTATGTTTTATGTCCCACCATTTCTGTACACGTGGGAAATCAGGATATATTTCAGAGAGGAGTAGATGATGAAAAGGGCTAATGAATTACTAAGAGATTGCCTTAGCAGTTCACACTGTACAGATGGATGAAACCACCACACTGTCCTTTCAGCAATATGGTCCATGAGGGAGATGGAGCCTGCTAAAAAAATACAGATCAGCACCCACGCTGCTGTGGACTTCCTCTGCTTTAGTAATTATAGTATTTTCTATAGAGCAAGTATAATGTACACTTCATATATAGATATATTTATATATATGTACATATATATATAGAGTAAATATAGTATTTTCTAGTTCTTAAGAAGAAGGAAGAAGTTGGGCTCTCATGAATGCAGTGCCGGTTTCTGGTTTCTTACACTTGTGAAGACTGGGACTTTAAAACCACCACGGATGGCATGGTCAGATTTCTAAACACTTCCAGCAGAAGATTACCAGAGGGTTGGGTCATCCTGTGGCTGTGTAGGAATGGGGGCATTGCAGTGTGGAGGCTGCAGGGCCAGTGTGGGTGTCTCCCAGGCTGTCTTGGTTGCTGCTAGGAAAGCTGTGCTGCTTCAGGTTCCTTTCTGCAAGATATAAATTGTCATGCTGGCTTCTTTGCAAAATGCCTGGAGCCTGATGAATGAAGTTGTTTATTGTATCAGGAGCAGCATAAAATCATAATGGCTCTTGGAGGGAATTTTTAGAAGCTGTATTATCCTTTGAAAGGAAGATGAAATACAGAATTATGCCAGATGCTCTTAAGGATGTAAATACCCTCTTTTCAGGCAAAATCGTTAAGTCAAACTTCCATAAGCTTTACTTTGGCAGGGTAACGTGAGGGAAAGTGGAAAAGCAGACAGGCACGTTCCTCCTTCCTGAGTTCCCTGCATAAAGCATTATGTCATCCAAGGCACTGGCTTATGGAGTCCCCAGCATGGATGCTGGGTGTCCTGGAGCCACCGCTGCTTGTCCCATTGCTGCGTGTTTCTCCTCATTTTAGCGAGCTGCTCCACAAACCTTTTGTGCTGTTGTCTTCTTTTTTTTAATTTCAAAATTATGCAGTTTTTTTTTCACAGGCATCTCATGCTTCTTGTAAGGCAGCAGAGCTCCTGTGGGGATGCAGGCTCTGCAGTGCTGTTCCTGTGTCCGTGGGCCCAAATCTCCTAAGCGAGGTCCAGATGTTTGTTCTGCAGGGGAGTGCACAGTCCAGGTGTGAAAGGGTTTGTAACTGGTTTTCCTAGAGGTCTTCCTGGAGCTGTCTTAGAATCTGTCTGGTTACTGAATGAGAACTGGCATGTTTTGTTCAAGCCAGCCTGACTCCTCTGGAGCTGTGGTTCAGGCTGGGCTGCACTAGTCTCCTGGTGTCCCCAAATGTCACCCTGGCACTGTCCCCAGTTGGAGGCAGCGGGTGTCTCACGTCATGGGACAGTGGCGTTCTGAAAAACCACCCCTACAATGGTGCTTAGGAGACCAAATCTCCCCTGTCCTTGCTCTCTCCCCACCTCCTCCTCACCTGCAGAACCCCGTTTGAAGCCGGGCAGCCTCTCGGGAGGACAAAGGGAGGAACTTTTCTGTCGAAGCAGCAGGGCAGGGACATTAATGCGCGACCCTGTGGCAGGGCAGCGGCTGCAGACCCGGGAGCATCCTCACCTCCAGGCAGCAGCCCCGAGGGCTTGGAGAAATCCCTGCTTGCGTAAGCACTAATTAGCGCCGCTGAAGGACTCCTAATCTCATTGAGCAACTGTTTGGGGTGCCGGGGGCAGCGTCGGTCCTGTTGATACAATATATATGCATAATCACAGAGTGGGCATGCCCAAAAAGCACACTTAAAACTCAAGAATGTTTCTAGAATATCTAATCTGGAGTTTAGGTTGTGTTCTTGATTTTGCACTGTTAAACCTGTTAGGCTCCATCCAGTGACTCAGCAGGTACTTTGCCATTTGTCTGCAGGGAAATGCAGCAACAGCCTGTTTGCTGCAGCCCTGCTGCCAGTTTAATTTCTGTGGTATTTCAACAGCTCAAGCCAGTATTCCAGATGACATTTATTTGGGTGATAAAATCATTTGCTGTATTTTGAACACCTGAAACAAGGAAGATTTTGTGTCTTTTCAGTGCTCAGTTCCAGTCTTTCTCCCAGCTGGCACTGGGATGGGGAGTCTGTGGGGCAGCTTCCCAAAGCTTTTAAGAATTGAAATGTTATTTCTGCTCCAGCATTCATATGCTGTAACCCAGAAGCCCAGCCTCTTGCTCCCCCTGGATTAAACATGCTTGCTTTGAGATGTCCCTGCATCTGCAGTGGTCAGAGGGAATCTCTGGAAGCAGGGAGTCAGACGTGACTCATTTCAGATGTGTGTGGATGCGGCCGTGCTCAAACACATGGTGACACATGCCCTGAAGCACTGGGAGCAGAACAAATGACAAGAAAACCATTTCTCTCTCTGACTGAATTCCAGCATGGATCTCACTTGTGTCGCTGCCCCTTGCACGGGCTCATGAGTGCCCCAGCTTCGCCACCCAAACCCTTCTGAAAATTTCAGCTTTGAAGTGATATTGTCAGCAATGCAGGCTGTGGGGTCAGGGGCAGGAGCACAGCTGGGACACTCACAGAGGAAAGTCACTGCCCAGCAGCAGGACCTGGAGCTGCTCACAATCGATCACAGGCAAAGGCTTCACTGGTCAGTCATTAGCATTTGTTTTGAGTTAGTGAAACAAGAATTAACACACTCCGGAGCAGAAGGGTTGGGAGACTTTGCATTCAGGGAGCTGTCACCCATGTGCAGGAAGCAGGGAGACACCTGGGTCCCAGGAGGCTAAGTCTGCTGCCCAGAGTATTTTTCTGAGGACTCTCAAGCTGTTGTTTACCCGCAGCACAGCAGTGGTGACCACACTTGGCTCTACTTCGGAGTGCCTCTTCTGTGAGGATGTGTGTGAAGGGGTCCCCTGAGGCAGGCACAGGCAAGTTCTCCAACCCCTACTCAGCCAAAATTTGATTTGGGGGGGTTGGTTTTGATGTGTTACCTGTGTAGAGAGGATGTGCCTGCCCTGAGGTTCAGCAGGGTCAGCCCCAAATCTTTGCATCCCACCTGCCTCAGCATATGCTGGGACAAGACAGCTCTGGGTGTATGGTTGTGTCAGAATGAACCACTGTGGTTGACATTCACCTGCTCAGTGCTTTGGTCCAGGATGAGTGAGAAGGAGCCTGAGGTGCCAGTCAGCTACACTTTGAATGAGGCATGTGAAAAGGAGAGCAGCCAACCTGTGCTCCTTGCTTTTATTCATGTGCCTTGAGGGGTTTGTTTCTGACAGAGGCTTCTCTGGGCTGCAGGGACTCATCAGGATGATTTTCAGCTGCTCCCATGTGGAAAATACTGGCCTGAGTAATCCCACAGACAAGCAAATGGTTTCAGTTTGCCAATTTCCAAATGTCTCAGTTTGAACAGAGCAGGTAGGTGGAGGAGATGGGCTGTGAGAACTCTGCTTTCCAGATGGTCCAATTCATCCAGGTCACTCCATGTGGATTATGAAAGAGATAAATAGGAATGCACGGTCTATACATCAGATCAACAACAGGGTATAGGCAGTTACAAGGAGCGGGGCTCAGGTCTGGGCACTTCAATTGCCATTCCAAGGAACCCTGTTTGATGTTTTCCCTGTTTGGAAGAAGTATGGCCAAATACCACCCATATTCAGGAAGGGTTTGAGTTGGGTTAAAACTGGTACATGGAAAAAGCTCTTGGGGTTGTTCTGCCTGTCCTGTTGCAAAGGGATTAAAGGTTTGGTCTATTCACCCTTTGAAAATAAAGACTGGAAATTTAAAGAGTGATGGCAGGCATTCATTTGCTTGAACTAAAGGAACTGAATGGCGCAAGAAAAATTGGCTAACTGATGCCCATGAATACCTTTGAGCTAGGAATGGGAAGTCTCTGTCAGTGGGGTGGAACTCCAGGACTTTCAGCTGCTTTCTGGAGCTCTAGGAGCTCTTCACTAGCAGCCTCTGGAGCTTCAGCCTCATCAGATACAGTGGTTGTGAGACTGATTCACTCAAGTCCCTTCCAGTCCTTATTTATGTATCCTTGGGATTTTTGTACATTTCTCATGAGAGATCTTACACATAACAGCAGGACTGGGCACCTGGCTGGCCAAGCAGTGAATGAAGGAGCCAGAAGATACTAGCACAGGCCAGAGAGTTGGGACTGTCTGGGAAAGGTTTGAGAGCCGTCCCCTACCTCTCTGTGTCTCTGTAGATATCCTTCATTGTCCTGGAGGCTGACTGTGCTGACCTGGCACTGCTTCTGGAAGCATCTCCCTTGGCCTAGGGACGGTCAGGCCCTCTGGGCAGCCCCATGTGCTGTGGTGTTAAAGGAGATGGGGTCATGATCCTGCTGTCTGTGCCTGACACTGCACAGCCACGCAGCCAAGCCTCAAAATCGTGGGATACTGGGAAGCATACCTGGCTCCCAACCACTGGGCAGGTGTGGGCACCTGGGAACACCACAGGCACTGCGCTGCCTTCAGCTGAGGGAGGTGACAAACAGAGCGCTTGGCACAGGCCCTGGCACTGGACACTGCTGTCCCCACCAGGGACGTGTGTGCAGGAGCCATGAAGGGTGGTTTGGCCTTTGCTCCCAGTTCAGGAACAGCCACGTCGAGGCTGGAGGGCTCTCACATCTCATCCGGGCTGAACTGGGACCATGCACTGTGCCAAACCAGTGACTGAAACTGGGAGTGCAAGGCATTTTTTCTGCACTCCGAGTGCCCCCTGCCCACCCCGGTGCCAGCCGCAGGGGCCGCAGCGGGCGGTGAGCGGCGAGGCCGCGGCCCTGAGGGGGACGCGGCCCTGAGGGGCTGCTCCTGACCCCGCGGGCAGCCATGGCACCCGTGAGCGCCTCCGGGCAGATCGCGCCGGCGAGACCCGGGCCCGGCGCTGGGTGGGAGGCGGCTGATGTCAGCGCAATGGGCCCGTATCTGTGGCAACCGGGATAAATAAATAAATAAGGCGCGTGTGCCGGAGCAGGAGGCGCACAAGCCGCCGCGCTCCTCAGCGCAGCCCAGCCGAATATCCCTTAAGCGGCTTACCAGCCGCGCTCCCGTTTGTCACCTGCGCGTCTCCGAGTCTGCGGCTGCCTCAGACCGTCCGGCCCCTCGGCGGGGACCCCGCGAGCCTCCCCTTCTCTTCATCCCTCCCTCCTCCTCCTCCTCCTCCTCCTCCCTCCCCGGCACCGGCAGTGGTTTGCTCCGAGCATCAGAGCTCGATGCGAAGCCGCTGCGGGGCGGTGAATTTCGGCGGTGCCGCGCAAGGCCGGAGGCGGCTGCCCCCATCGCCGGGGCGGGTCCGGCCGCAGGCAGGTGTGTGAGCGCCCGCAGCAGCCGAGCCATGCTGGGAGCGCTGTAGCCGAGCCGGAGATGGATGGTGTCAGCAGCAACAGGAACATGTCTTACAGTAGATGGAGTTACAACAGGTATCGTCTGTCTTGTTTTGGTTTGTTGTGTTCTTTTTTTTATTGTGTTTTTCTTTTCTTTTTTCTTTTTGATATTGCAAAACCGTCACGCTGTTTATATAAACAGAGATGGGGAGCCCTCTTCAGGGAAGCAAAACCCTTTACTGATGCTGCTTTTCCAGTCTTGGGACACCCTGTGTTCCCGGTAACTCCAGCAGCGGTGTTTGATGATATTTAGTGGGTCTTTTTCTGGAAACCAAGGCGGGAGTTTCCCCCTGAGGTGGCCACACTGGGGGTGCTCCCAGCCCTGAATGCAAATGTTCCCCACGCTCTCTGCTCTGAGCAGGGCTCTGAGATGCACTGATCACCTCAGCAGTAGCCCAGGCTTCTGAAAGGTGACCTGTAGGAACTGCTGCTCAAAGCTTTCAGCAAACATAAACTAAAGCTTGGGAAATGGAGGTGGCAGGGAGCCAGGATGTGTCCCTCCAGTGATGTTTTCAAGTAAGCACTGTGTGCAACCTGGGTACGACAGAGCTGAGAGAGCTGAATATGGGAATATTTCAAATTTGAATTTGAAATATTTCCACTGTGTTTCAAACCAGCATGCATGTTTTTCCTCTTCCTGGAAACAGAAATTTATTGTAGCATTAGTTTTGTTTTGTGTGATTCACGGCTTTGACTGACAGGTTCTTCTTTGACTGACAGGATCAAGAAAAAAGGTAAAGGTACAAACTTCATACTCTTTTAGTGTTTTTTTCCTTCTTTTTATTTTTCTTTTTTGTTGTTGTTTTTGTTTGTTTCTTTGTTTGTGGGGGTTTTTTTGGTTTTGTCTGTGTAAATGTTACACCTGAAATGCTAAGCATAACCAGTGTTAGCACCCCACAAGGCACCATGATATTCTGGAGAAATAGCCCTTGGAAGTGGTTTTCGGTGGTTAACCAGGTATTCAGCATTGCCCACGCTCCCTGGATGCGTGGGTATGTATGTTTTATATGTGCATCTAGAGAGTTTCACTCATTTTTGGTGCATTCCCACTGCCTCAGCAGTAAAAATACAGATACAATGGTGCCAATGGAACAATATTTTCTTTAAAAAGAAGGTGTATGTGTTTATGTGTATGTAGAACTGAGTTATACAACAAGCTGTGATTTTATGCGTGCATTGTCCCATGCAGAGGATCCTTTCCATCTGATGGCACATCCTCAAAGAGCAGCAGTGAGACCCTGAAGAGCTCAGTCTGTCCCATGCAGCCCAAGTTTACAGCAGCTTCAATATTCTTACCCTACAGTAAACAACCCAAACATTTCACAGAAACTCCTCTTGGAGGTTTTCTCTTGGTGCTGTCACATTGTGATCTAACCTTATGTATTACTTGCAATCTATTTCTCCAGTTTTCAGTCTTCCTGACCTTGACAGAGAAGTCACTGATGAATGTTCATCAGCCTTCACCTGGGGACATTCTGCGCTTGTGTGTCCACCCTGCTTGGCTCTCCTACATCATCTTGGGGCATAAATACAATATTTCAGTGCCCAGGCTGGTTTTTTTGGTGGCCAGTTTTCAGATTTGGGAATTTTTCCTAATAAATCCTAATAAACTGTGTACTATACATACATGTATATATATATATGTGTACACACACATATTTCAGTGCTGTGAGGATGAGGAGTCCTTTGAGGAATCACAGCTTTTGCTCATAGTCTTCTTCTTAAAATCAATAAAGAGTTGCACTCTCAGGCTGAGCCTGCCCTTCCACACCCATCTTGTACCCAGGTTCGTGCCAGGAGAAGGAGCTAACTCCCTTTTATCCCAAACCCTGGTGGGTGATGTTTGGTTTTGGATCATGTCCCAGCTTTGGTCTGGCTCACCAGTGGCCACAGGAATCCCAGTAGCTCTCGGGGGTGGCAGCTCTGTGGCAGAGACATGTGGGACAGCCTTGTGAACAGCCAAGCACTGTGTGAAGGCCAACATCTTTTTCTTGGGAAAAAGAACACCCAGGTACTCCTCTTCTGTTGTTGTCCATGAATCAGCATTGCAGGAATAGAGGGACAGGGCCAAAGGAGCAGGTGCTGCCTTCCATAAATGCAATTGCATCTGTAATTAAAGAAGAAACCAGGTATCATCTATGAAATTGAACTAATTAAACAAAGGCTTTGGCCTTTGGACTCCATCAGATGGATGCAGGGATTTTTCCCCATGGAAATGAGGGGAGTGGCTGTGTCCCTTCTGAATGGCCACATGTGTGTGCAGCTTGCAGGTATTTTTCTAATGGGCTTTATTTGACATTTGGTGTGTCTCAGCATTTGGCCCTGTGATTGTGGTACTCCCTTAGGCTTGCTGCCCAGGATATCCACAGGTTGTTCCTCCAGATAATTTGTGCAACCCAGAGCAAATCCAATCACTTGACTGTGAAACTGGGGGTGAGGGGGCCCTGTTGAGCACAGCTCCTCTCAGCTGCTCTCCTAACCAAGGGGAAGCTTCCCCCACTCCCCCCCAGCCTAGACCAGTGTGTGTGTGAGAAAGAACCAGGTATGACTGGAAAAAGCTCTTAATGATGACATTTGGCATTTCCACACCTGGCTCCAAAAAGTTGGCCTTACCTTGTGCACATCTTTGCTTTCCTCCCATTTTAGTGCTGTTGTAATTCCCTGGTCACTCTGAACATTGCCAGCTGAAAGCACAGGATAGACAGCAATTTAAACAAAAACTGGGGATATTTTGATGATCCTAGAAACACTTGGGAACTCTGGGATCAGGTGGCTAACTCTAGAGTAAAAAAATCTTCTCTTTCACTTTCTGCCCTTGGTGACAAGCTGTTTATTGGACAGTTTATATTTAGTTTCTGTTTGGCTTCTTCTCCTCTTGAGCATCACACTACCTGCTTATCATGGCTGCGGTCCCTGGGTGTGCAGAAATGCTCATCTTCCAGGGTAGAGTCAAACTTGTTCTCTTCCAAGCTTTCAGTGTTCAGTGCTGGTGCGGGTTTTGGCAGCTGGGCTGGTGCCCCTCAACACTCTTGCTGCCTCCCCCCAGCTTTCTTTGGGAGCCCTGCAGGCCCTTGCTCTTGGTGATGCTTGAAACCTCCTTGTGTTGGTGCTATCTGCAAATAGAGGTAGCAAGTGGAAGTTTTACCCAGTGCTTCTCATAATTTCCAGGTGGAAATGAAAGCTCAGAGAGAAGAGACATTACTATGATAGGAAGGTGAAAATGGGGAACAGTCTTTGGCTGCTATGAAGAGCCGTTCTCATGAGCTGGAACACCTGAGTCCTTCCTAGCACTCATAGCAGCTGGTGACCAGATTGTCAAATGCTTAAACCTCAACAACACAACCCAAATTTGACCACTGAAGGTCAAAATGGTGCTTGTGAAGGCTTGAGGGAGTTCTTATACCATTCACGTAGTTGAGTTCAACTGAAGGCACAATTTAGGACAGTGTGCAGAATTCAGTCAATCCATGGGCACAGAAGACCTGTTTGAAATCAAATATATGGGCAAGTACTGCAGAATGGGAATCTGCAGTCCACATTTGGAAAAAAACTGCAAGGAATCAGTGGTTCTCCATGATTTTGCAAGGTTTTTTCATGAATCGGTGGACTGTGCTTAGCTGTCATGGCTAGTCCAGAAGGATTTCTTCAGGAGTAGCAGAAGTTTTGCAGAAGGAACGGGTAACATTCACATCATACCTATGCATGAACAAAGATTTTTTTTTACAAAAAAACCAACAAGCCACAGCAAAATATCAGATGTGAAGTCATCCCTCCTTTCTCACATCTCTTTCTGACACCAACACATCCATAGTTTTTACACACTTTTCTCTCTCTGTTTTGTCTCCAGACTTACTTTCTATTTCTTTCCTGAAGGGCTTCAGTGCAGCCATCCCGACCTCAGTAATTACCACACTATGAGTGACATAGGTTTTATCCAACAGCATTTGGAAGTATATTTTGGGAAAACTACTCTCAGGATGTTTCAGCTGTTGGAGGCAGCATGAAACTTTTTTCCATTGATCTGTATCTTTGTTCTATTCTGGATATCAGTGTTGTTTTTTACTTCCTTTTGAAGCTGCTATTTCTGGTTTTGCCTTTTTTTAGCCTGTGTTGAAAAGCTGTGACAGTGCATCTGGGTCATGGAGTTGGAGGGTTTCGATCTTAGATCTTTGTTTTGAAGGTTTTGAAGACTTCTCTGTCTTGATTTTTCTGGGACATGCTTTCATCAATGAGTAAATAGGGCTGTCCTCCAAACTTCATCCAAAAAAGTTGTCTTAGAGAAACTTGACTTTCTTTTTCCTTCTTTCCTTTGAAGTAGCATCTGTGAAATCCTGAAGCATGTACAGGTTTTCTGCAGTGAGTGCACTTTAACTACACCAAAGAGCAGCTCCTCTCTATTTGCAGCCAAGACCCCCTTCTCTCCTCTGCCTTCTTGTGTCTTCAGGTGTTTCCTCCTGGATGAGGTTCCTTTAAAGTTGTAATCACTCGACAAAGGAAATGGGAGGACAAGAAGAGAAAGTTGTTCTACGGGTCAAAAGGAGAGGTAGAATCAGCCAACCCTCATGTGAAGGCAGAATAAAACATTCCTGTAACAGATACAGAAATCCTTATAATTTTATCAGTGTTGTGCATTTAGTTTGCTGGAATTAGATTCTTTGTTTTTCTTTCGTAATGAAGCATTTTAATTTCAATGATGTAGGAGAAGCTAGAGTTTGGGAGTGATGTTTCTTTCCTTAAGCCAAGGTGAGGTGAGTTCATGTGCATCCTCCCATGCTCAAGGGCGAATGTTTTGTGTTGGTTGGCAGCACGTCCTTGGAGTGTGTGAATCCTCCGGAGACTTGTGACAGCCTTGCAGAGAGGTGTGGGAGAGGAAACTTCAGCTCCTGCTTCCCTGACGAAGAAATTTTAAAGCTCTTAAACAAAAGTAGCCTGAGAATATTTAAACCTACTGGGCTCAAGTACAGCATGACAATCCTAACAAATGTAAGAATTTATTCACTGAAAGAGTTGCAAGCACTGGAACAGGCTGCCTAGGGAACTGGCTGAGTCTCCATCCCTGGAGATATTTGAAAGCCATGTTGATGTGACACCTGGGGACATGGTTTAGTGGTGGACTTGGCAGTGCTGGTTTAATGGTTGGATTTGATCTCCATGGTAATTTCCAACATAAATGATTCTGTGGTTGGTGCTTGGAGCAGTAAAAATCACAGCCAGCAGCTCAGTAGTGAGAGTGAAGGGTAAGTTTTCAAACAAGAGTCAGTGTTACAGCTGGTCTTAGTAATGTTATATATCCAGGTAACATAAGCTAGGAATTTTCAGGAAGAAGCAAAGAATCACTTGAGTCTTAGCTTGCAATAAAAATTGACACAGAATATACACATCTTTTGTCAGTACGGTTATAGACTCTGTAAAAGTTCCAAGATCTCTGCAAAGCTTTGTGCTTAAATCCTGCCTTCAGGTTGTCTCTTGAACCGTAAAGATAACTCAAGCATTTCTTCAGGATAGAAGGAGGAATAGGAAACCAACAAAACTGTCTGTGAAGAGTGATGTACCACAAGAAGTGCTGCTCTGGATCTCTTATTAGCACTTTTCTCTTTCCTTGCTCTGTGGCCTCATTGCACGCTCCGTGAAAATGGCTTTTGTTATCATGCCTAAAAGACACATTAAGTGCCTCATCTCTGGTGCTGGAGCATGGAATTTTCACTCTCTGCTGTGCCTGCATCCATGCACAGTGCAGGGAAGATAGAACACTGCAGCTCTGAGCTATTAGATACTCTTTGTGCTCTCATTGCAGCTCTCAGCATTAGATTATATCTTAAAGAAAAATCAGCCACATCACTCGTGATCTGCATTATCATGAAAAGAAAACCTTTTCTCTCTCCAATATGTAATTTGTGTGAATGCCACTACTAATGGAAGTCTGAGGAATAATGCTCATGGCTGAGCACCAACAGAGATGGTTTTCCCCTTCAGAAATGAGTCAGGGCAGAAGAGCCATCCCAGCTGTTGACACTGTGGGATGTCCATTGAGATGACCAGGCTGAGTTTAGCCAGCAGCCACCTGTGTTTGTAGAAGAGGGATGTTAGCCAGTGCCTGGATATGTCTGAAATGCTTGAATGCTGAGGTCAAGAGCAGGGGAAGATTCCAGGAGCTTGTATGAAAACAAAGATGCTCCCAGAGGAGTACAGGTCTTTGAAGAGCAAATTGTCAAGAAATCAGCTCAAAATAAATTTCAAAAGTAATTCTTAAGTTGTAATTTGTCGCTAGAAGTATACTACATAGGTGATCAGGCAGGTAAGTCACCTTGCTTGGAAAAAAAACAATAGTATTTCTTTATTTTTATGAGCTTGCTGTGTTTTGTGTTTGATTCCTTTTATCCTACTGGTGCTCTGGTGTGTTAGGGTCCTATTACTGTGACAAACTGCCACACAGTGTCAAACATCCAATTACTTACTTACCTGTCTGGTAAATGTGCGAGCTCAAATTCCTCCACCAATTTGTGGGTCCTTAGGGAGACAAGATCATGCCTAGATGTAATTCCAGAGGCAGTGCTCTTCTGTTTTGGAAACAGTCTAGTTTGTTTTGAAGTTTCACTGTTTCACGCACCCCCAGCACCCTCCTCCTCCACGCTGTGCACTTCTGCTGCCTGGGAACACAGAGGGCTGTTTGGATGGTGGAACAGTTCCTCATGGACCCTCCAGGCACAGATGTCATTGATATTAATGTTGAACTATTGATCTGTTCTTGAGGAATTGTATGCAAGCTCACCTAGATTCACTCTTGTCTTCGCAGAGTTTGCTGGTAATCCTTTAAAACATATTTCTCAAAGTGAAACTTGAAAATCCTGCTCAAACATCTGCTGGGACTTCTGGAATACCAAAGCCAATTCCTTACCATGGCTTTTCTAGATATGCTCTCCCAGGTTGTTTTGCAGAGCTGTAACCTAAAATCCTACTGAAAGCCAGGGAATTTGCTTGGTTGGTGAAAGATGCTCCCAGAGAGCTTTCTGAGGAAGGCGGTGTAAGGAAGAGGTCTGGAGGGATTTGGCAGGAGCTGTCAGTCAGAGAGTCAGTCCAGGAGAGGCTGGCTCTACACAGACTGTTTTGCCTGTCTGCAGGATGCTGTGGTTTCTAAGAATATAATTCCATTTTTGCTTCATTCCTCACTTGAATTTTGTTCTTTTTTAACACAGTACTATTGAAGTACAGCTGAATGGGCTTTCCCAAACTGAAGTTTCTGCTTAAAGTTAGTTTATCCCTCCATCATATTTATTTTCATCTTAGGTAGGAATAAATAAAAGTGCTCTGCTTTTTTAGTATAATTTGGCTAGTTTTAGGAAGAATAATGAAACTCAGGCTTCGTAATGAGATCTCGTAGAATGGAGTTATCTGGATTGTGAAACAGTGCACTCAGACTAGAAAAGATTTTTTTGGTAGGAAGGTGCAGATGAATCAGAAGCAAGAAATGAAGAGAGGGGCCAGTAGGGAAACTGGGAGCTGTTCATTATTAAACACTGTAGAGCAGGTGAGCTGATTTTTATGTACATGTGAGCAATGCTGTGACCAAGAATGACATATGTGGTCAGTGGATTTGTTTGGTTTATTTAGGTGGGTCTGAGTAAACCTCAGAGGAGCTAAATTGCACAGTGTAGATTTCTGGAGGGGGGAAAAAAAGCAGCTTTCTAAATAATGAATAATTTGTAGCCTTGTCTTACTAGCAAGAAGTGAGTAACAGGTAAATGCTGAGGGAGAGCTGGGAATCAGTGGGATTGGAGCGGGACTCCAGTGTGTTGTGTGAACAGAAGACTTGAAGGTCTTGGCAGTGGCTTTCCTTCCATGGCTTTCTGTGCTTCAGCAGGCCTAAAATCCAGACACTGATGGATCAGTGTCCCCTTCTCTTGGAAGCTTGCTGTGGTTTTCTCCCCACCTGTGTTCTTCAGTGTGCACAGATACCCTGCCACATTTTCCCAGACTGCATTACCCACATCACCACCACCTCAAATTTCACTTCTCTTTTCACCTTCACAATATGCTGTATTCACTTTTGTTTCTCTCTGGCATGCTTCATTTTTCTTCTCACCTTCCTAGAAATCCCTTGCATGTATTTACTTAGCAAGGATTTTGAAATTCAGTGTGGGCCACTCATGCAAGAAGCAGAGGAGCCAGCCTGGGCTATGAACCTTGTCTGAGGCCAAAGCCCACTTAAGTCCCTCCTTACAACCCTTCTGTTCTTCTGCTAATCACAGTAAGAGGATTACCTCCAGGAGTATGGGATGCTGGATACTACAGCCAAAGATGTTCATATCAGACTCTGGGCTATTTTCATTCATCCTTTTGCAAATGTAAAATGATTCCTGAAGCAATGGGTGTACTGAGATTCAAGGCAATTGTGCTTGGAATGCAGGTGTATGAATAGCAGGGAAAGGAGCTTTGAACTAAAAAATAAGAAGTAGTTTAAAATCAGAGCTGAGAATTAATGTTCCAGACTTGTTGAAAACCAGAGATTTTGTTTCCACTCTCCACTTGTATTTGGTAGTTGTATTACACAGATGTTGTTTGCTCTCTCTTATGAAAAGTAATGAGCAACCACACAATATTATACTGGGGTTTTTTTGATGTCTGAATTATACCTTAGGTGAAGGTGCACTCCTCCCATCAGCTCTGGGTGCAGGTGAGCTGCTCTTTGCAAGAGAGCTGAGGCTAAGCCACAGCTATTTATGTTCGTAATTTTCGGAGCTCCTGGAGCTGAGCTTTAGACTGACTACAGGGATTATTAAATATATCATCTCAAATATGGCATCATTAAGTGCAAATACACTGCTTTTTGCCTCTCAGACTGGGAAGGAAGGTGGTGATATTTTCCTGATATTTACTTTCTCCCCTGGGCATCAGGTCTTGGCTGCCAATAAGGCAAAAGGCCCTGCTGCCTGCAGCCTCACTCTTTGCTCCTGGGGAAGTGAAGCCAGGATTTGTCCACCAGGCATCCTCCTGGCCAGGCTGGGACTGCAGGCATCTCAAATGTGCCTGGGAGGGAAACTGAAGCTCAAACGTGGTGATCTAACTCTGTTTTGTTCATTGTCATGTCTTTATGATACATTACATGCGTTTGATTCATTCATGGGAAATCTGCATGGACTAAGAGGTTGTTTTAAAATGTAATTCAAGTGAAATACCTGTAGAAGCAGAAGCATTTGTTTTGCTTATCCCTTGCAGTGAGGTTTTCCTGTTGTCTTGGATGAGCTGTAGATTGGTTAACATAAAACAATGAGATGCTGAGTTGAGATTCCAAAGAAACCTTGCTCTAAGGGTGGGAGACAAGGATCTGTTCCCATCCCGGTACACAAAAATGCACCTTGTTTAGGTGCAAGTTTCGTTGTTAATTAACAAGTGTGAGTGCTCTGCAGTGCTTCTCTGGCCATCCCGTGTGGAGCATTCCCACCCAGCCTGGGGAAGCTGTGCTGTGGGAACAGCCCTGGATTGTGGGTGCAGGGTGAGGCTGAGTGCAGTCCCTGCTATGCTAAGCTTTCTTGATAGAGGAAGGTATGCATTTGTCTTTGACTCAAACTGATATTTTTTGGCATTGAAGATTATCTTCCTGCTAAAAATCTCTTTGCTTTCACCTTGCCCCTATTGAACTGTGGGACCATATCCATGCTATCAAGTATGTGCCTAAATCCCTTTCCTGTGGTTCTTATGAATCATGCCAAAAACAACATTGCAAAGAATATTGATTTGCATCTTATCCTTTACCTTCCTGGCTGGTTATTTGGTCCAGACTTTGTCACAAAGAGAAACTGCTGATATTTTGTATGCATATATTCTTCTGATGTACTGTGCAGCATAAAAGTGCTTGTGCCTCCAGTAGCAGTGTGATGCTCCAGCAGTGGTGTGAGGCTCTGAGTGTGTTTGAAATTCTGGCTTCTTTACCAACAACTGCTTTTTTTCTACAGTTGTAATGTCCAAGATGCCATCTGAGTCACAGTGCAGCTGTACAAAAATTCTGAATTCTGTGTACAGTAAATGAAGTATGAATGTTTCAACGTCAATGCTGGAAATATAGAAAATCTTTTTTTTTTTTTTTTAATTAAGTTTCTCTTCACCACTCTTGTGTAGGTAGTTGGCAAGTCAGGGTAGATGACTTGGATAAGAATAGGTACGGAGAGAGGGAGTAATAAAACAGATTATTTAGCAGAGAACAATACTGGAGCCCTTTAATGAGCCTATTCTGAAATATCTCAGATTGAGTCTTTTAATACGGTGCAGAAATTATGCAAAAGGTTTTCTAATGATACCTGAATTGTGTCCACAAGTACTGTCAACTTTTTTCATGCAAAAGTTACCAGAGGTCTGTAAGTTATAACTTATGCACCATTATAACTTAGGCACTGTCAAGTTTTTCTGTGCATAAAGTACAGCAGATATATAACTTTTTTTTCTTTTTTTTTGAGGGGGGGCAACTGAAAACCCCATCCTTGTGCAATGAACTATTCAAATATATGCTCAGATCCTGATGTCTGTGATATGGGGACACTCTTCTTAAATGCTTGTTAGTCTGACTTAAACTTCACCTTTGCCTGGATGCTGTGCATGAGGCTGTGCTAAATGAAAGAAAAAGAGCACGGGTACCAGGGAAAGGTCTCACTGTAGAGGTACTGATTGTTTAAATTTGAGTTCACCTTTGTTCTGGTTACAACCTTGTGGACTGACATTTAACTACAGCCTCGTGCTCTCTGCCCTGGCCCCAGATGGGCATATGAATACTGCAGTCTATGGATGTAGAAAGAAAAATAATCTTCGATAGAAGACACAGAACTTGGCTGAGGAAGCAAGATGTGTTACCCAGCATGTCTTAGGGAATTGGATTGCTGACATCAACCAGCCACCCTCCATCTTTTGCTCACCCATGTGTAGGAGGGATGTTCCTTATTGGATGCTGGAAGAGGGAAGGTCTCTAGAATTAGATGTGAAGTTCACTCCATGACACTCCCTGAGAGCTGCCAGCGTGCTCCTTGCTCTGCCATCTTGTTTGTTCTGTGACTGGGAACTTCACCTTTTCTTTGCTGCTTTTCAGACATCCTCTGGATATTCTAGGAGACTTTTAGGGCCACTAGATGAGGTTTTTTTTAACCAAATCCATATTCTCGTCCCTCGGTTTGGAAAGGTGTTGGAGCAGGAAATACCCCTTTAACAATACAGGAAGTTTAGAAAGACAGTTTGTTTACTTCCATCTCTTTCAATTTCTCTCCTTTGTATTCTTTTTTTCTGCTAATTTACTGTCTTGTCCTTTCTTTCCAGTTTTACTGCAGTTACATCCTGGGTGATGGACCATAATAAAAACCCCATGTGGGTATTATTTTTGATTCACCTTAGCAGTGGACAAGGCTGGAGAAAATGAGGGAGGATCTTCACAGCTTTTCACTTCCCTTAGCTGTTTCCTGAAGGATGCAACTGCCTGCTGTATTAAATCTGTGCTGTCTCGTTAGTGCATTATCTGAGCGTTGGCCAGAGAAATAGGAGCTGCTATTTTGAGGTATTTGATCACATTCTGAAATGGTATTACAGTGTGGTGGTTGTGCAGTGAGAGCACGGCTTTGCAGAGCTGGGAGCCTCGCATGTGCAGTGGTAGGTGAGCAGCCAGACACCCCTGCAGCACAGGAAATTCCAGCCGAGCGGATGGAGAGGAGCCCTGCCAAGAAGGACATGGGGATAACGATGGGTGAGAGGCTGGACATGACCCAGCAATGTGTAAATGTGCACTTGCATCCCAGAAATTCCCCAGATCCTGGCCTGCATCCAGAGCCCCGTGGGCAGCAGGGCAGGGGAGGGGGTTCTGTCCCTCTCCTCTGCTCTGGTGAGACCCCACCTGCAGCTGCATCCATCTCTGGGGTCCCAGCATAGGGAGAACAGGGACCTGTTGGAGTGAGTCCAGAGGAGGCCACCAAGATGATCAGAGGCATGGAGCACCTCTTCTATGAGAAAAGGCTGAGAAAATTTGGATTGCTCTGCCTAGAAAAGAGAAGGCTTTGGGTAACCTCCAGTGCCTGAAGGGAGTCTGTAACAAAGATGGAGAGGGACTTCTCACAAGGCCATGTAGTGGCAGGACACTGGGGATGGCTTCAGAATGAAAGAGTTGTTTTCGATTGGCTATTTGGAAAAACATTTTTACTGTGAGGGTGCTGAGGCACTGGCAGAGGTTGCCCAAAGAAGCTGTGGATGCTCCGTCCCTGTAAGTGCTCAAGGTCAGATTAGATGGGACTCTGAGCAGCCTGGTCTAGAGGAAAGCGCTCCTGCCCACGGCAGGGGGGTCAGAACAAGATGATCTTTAAGGTCCCTTCCAACCCAACCCATTCCATTTCTTCTGTGATTCCCCATATAGGAAATGACGTGGGCAGAGCTGTGGATGTCCTGCCTTTTCTCTCCCCCACTCTCAAAGTACCTGTTACCAAAGGGGTAGAGAGAATGGGGAATCTTCCTCCCAAACATGCATCCAATTCCTACTCATGAGTTCAGCTGTGCTAAGCTCACGTGGCTCCCCTGCCTCAAATCCTGCACTTGTATTCCTTTTTTCCCTCTACCTGCATAAAATATATCATATTCACCTGCCTTGCTCAGTGTTGCAAGACATAATTCCTTCCCATCTTTAATTAAATCAATTCCAAAGCTCTAATTAATGGAATAAACACACCTTTCTCCTATTTGCTGGCTTAAGACACTCATCAGAAACAATATTTTCATCTTGAAGTGAGGTCTCTCCCCAGGAGGTTGCATCTTGAAACCCCCAAATTTCAGGTCCAGGATGCCCCCAATTCCCAAATTTGAGCTCTGGAACCCTGAATTTTGGGTTCTGACCCCCAGATTTTGGGGTCCTGATCTCTCCAGTCCCCCCAAATTTCTGCTCCCCCAGTTTGGTGTCCACAGCCCCCCATATCCTGAAATTTAGTGTCTTGAATGCCAGATTTAGGGTCCAAAACTCGGTGGTTTTGTAGGGCCCTGGACCTCAAAACCCCCCAGAATCTGAGGTCCTGACCCCAGATTTTGGGGTTCTGATCCCTCTAATTTTCTGCCACCCCCAGAGCCCCCCAATTTGGTATCCCAGCCCCCCCAACCCTCAATTTTGGGGTCCAAACCCCCACAAATCCCACATTTAGGCTCTTGAATCCTGAATTTTCAATTCCTAACATCCCAAATTTTGGGGTCCTGACAATAGTGTTGGTGGATTAGAGGGCAGGCAGCTCCTGGGACATGTCACAGCTGGGGCTGCTCAGCACTCTTTGAGGCAGAGCTGCCTGGAGATTTAGGAAACGTGTCTACAGAAAATGGACTATCCTTCACCCTCCAGCTGCTGTGAAGCTGTGAGGAATCCAGTCTTGGGCAGTTTTCCTTCACATTCGCCCCATTTTGGGGTTTTATGAGCAAGCCCCCGAGTGGCTGTTTGGTTACCAAGAATAAGTGTTACCAAAAAGTGTTATTCCAGTGCTCAGTCACTCAGCACTGAGCCCCTGTGGCAAAAAATAGCTTTATGTAGATTGCAGGAGGTACTGAGAGGAAGCTGAATCCCCTGGGGCTCTTGTAGGAGGGGGAATGAAAAGGCTTTTTTGTCCAACTGTGTCATACTCATGCAGTCATGCCGAAGTGCAGTGGTGCACTGCTCCTGCTTTTCAGAGGCCTCCAGATGCATTGTTTGTCTCCAGAAAACAAGATAGCTGGAATTCACAGTGATAAATGACAGAGCAGGCTTCCCTCCCTCCCTGCAGGTCAAGCCTTTCCAAAGAAGAATAAGGAGGCTGCTAACATAGGGCTGGGATTTCTACCTGAAACCTGCGAGATCCAGAAACTTTTTTTTTTTTTCTCACTCAGTGCATTTTTTCCCAGTAATAGAAACTGTCACCTGTAATTGAGACTATCACATTGAAAACTGAGAATGGTGCAGAAGTACACGTAATTTAACTTATTCTGAGCTTGCTCATCCCCCTTGCTAGAACAGACAACGTTTTTAGTAACCCTATCCAGTCCTTTCCAGCCAGCTGTAGGTTTTCCTATTAAAACAAGGCAAATCTCCACCACTTAAACTACAAGGCAGAGGGAGGAATGGTGGACACCGGGTTGCCTCCTTCAGGTTGAGCTATGCCTATGAGCCTTAGTGGTCATGGACATTTGCCTTTTTTTTTTTTTCTTTTTTTTCTTTTTTAGGTACAGGGCAGCAACAGTGCAGGTGGATGATGCTCCATCTTAATGTGCCATAGTGGCCCCAGCACAAACTTCTATTTTTTAAACTTTTTTTTTTTAATGTTGTTACATAACTTGGGGTTTGTATCCAGTGGATTTCAGGTGGGATTGGGATAAGCAATTTAACACACCTGTTACTGTGTGTAACTGCATCAGATTTGGCTGACTGATGTTGGTAAAATGCCATTCCTTTCCTACACCATGCACTAAAGAGCTGGACAGATGAAATAGCTAAAATAACAATTTTCCATGGGTTTATTATCACTCTGGTATCTATGACCCAACAGAAGTTTTTTATTATCCCTCCACAGTGTGCAGATTTAATAGAGTACCATTTTCTTGAGGTTTCAGTATATTTCAGATTTCCAAGGAATGGCCCTTGAACTCCAGTTCAGCACTGGCTGCATTAAAGTTGTTTGTTACTAAGTCATTGTGAAGAGCTGGAGGATAACTCACATTCATCTTGTAAACTCTTTTGATTTTGCAAATGCAAAAGGCAGAAAACTTGAAGCAGACAGAAGGAGCATGGCACTGTATTCAAGGCTTGGTGGCATTAACAAAAATGCTACTTTTATCATCATAAAATCATTGAGATGCTTCTGAAATATTTTTTCAGCTCCTAGTCTCTCCTGTGTGGAATGTGAAATGGCTTCTGTTATTAGCAGTTATCTTTTATCATAAATATGTCTGTCAAGGCACCTGGAGCTGTTTGCCAGATATACACAATAATGCTTTCTGTGGTGTTTAACAGCAAACTGATGAGGTGCTCATTGCTTTACTGTCACTAATTAGGTAATTGCTTCATCTGGGAGATATGTTGCTTATTTTTCAGATGCTTGATTTTTCAGGTAAGTTGACTTGAAACCCAGATTACTTGAGTTTACTTTTTTAAACCATGGTTGAATTAACAAGTTTGCAAGTATTAGTCCTATTTTTTATGACAAATTTGCCATCCTGTTATGACTGACCTGTGATTTAGGCAGAGCATCAGTCTGCTAAACAAATCCAGGTATGTTTTTCAAATTCTAACTTTGGCATATTGAGAGTGAGCTCAGTTGATCAGACTTCATAATTCTTGATATAAAAAGCATGTTTAGGATTTAAAAAAAAAACCTCCAAAACCTAAGTTAACAAGAGATCTAGCATTTTAAAGGTGTAGGAAATTGATAATACTTGGCTGAAGGCTGAAAAAATCCCAATCTCTTTAGAGAAGCACTGAAATCCCTCGGTCTCCTGAAAATACTGCATGCAGCTCTTCATGTGTCATTCCCGATGTCATTCTCCTGTGTCATTCCTGATCCTCTGATAAAGAAAAGGTAAGCCTGATACTTGCACACACAGGTTGGAAAGGAGAAATATGAAAATAGGCACAAGTCCTCGTGAGAATTGAAAACATAACAGTCCCTCTGGTCTGTGACACGCAGGACACGTGACATGGCTGGTGCTGTGGTGGTCTGTGGAGCCTGAGGTTGGTTGGTGGGATATCTTGCTACGTTCAGCTGGGTCACAAAATACACAGAAAAATTATTCATTAAGGACCCTACAACTCCTTGTAAGGGAATGGCTGAGCCCTGACAGCCCTGCTGGTCAACTTTTCATGGACTTTGGGGCAATTAAAAGTGACTTAAACTGGACCCTTACAATTGAATAATGATGAGCAATAAGAAAAATTGTGGCAAGTGAAGCTAAACTAGAATGTGACAGCATTTCCTAATTCCATAGGAAAATGTTTCACAAAGCAGCCTCTTGCTCACATTAAAAACACAGAGGCTTTAACACCAGAAGCTTCAGTGAGTTTGTGCAGTCCCTCAACAAATAAGGACATTTCAATCCAAAATCTCCATTGGAGCAGGATAGATCTATATGAAAGAACAAAATAACTTTTCTTTAGGGCACTTTTAAGCAGGGTCATGCTGGAATTTAACAAAATTTGTCGGAGTTTGTGAGAGAGCAGAATAAACCAAAAGCCTTCATCCTAGCTGCAACCCAAATCATCCACATCCTTAAACCAGTCAAAATATGCTTTAAAATGCAGCAAGATGGTCAGGCAAAATAAATCGGTATTTTATTTAATTATGATTGCACTGCTTGAAATACATTGGGGAAATGAATAATTAATATCTTGTAATACTGGCTAAATTTGGAGGGGAAAAAGTTAAAATATTTTCAAGGGCCTATAAATTAGTTTAAATAAAGCATGACTACATACTACTGTGATTTTCCTTCTTCTCCCCACTCATTCTTCAATACATTTTGTGATTTTCCTTCCTCTCCCCACTCATTCTTCAATACATTTTAGGCATGTATTTTCTTAAAGTGCAAATATTCTAAAAGAAAACACAGTGGAAGAAATGTTTAAAATTGGAAACAAACACAAGTGCCTTCCTCCATCAGGAAATTGAGAGCAAATTCTACATGAGCAACAGAGTGAACTTCCTCCCACGTTGCATCAGTGATATCCCCCAGAAGATGGTGACAGTGTAAACAGAGGATGCTGTGTACAAACCATGGAAGGGCTGCACATAGTCATGTTTTATGGATTCCTATCATGCTGAGACAGAATTAATTCTTTTGCCAAAATATTAAAAATAGTTTTCTTTGTGTGGAGTAGCTGTACTCAGCTTTTTGAGGTGGACAAGTGCAAAGTCACTTTGGCTTTCCACATATCCTAGTGGAAGATTTTACCCTTTTAACTGGTAATTTTTTTTTTGGGTGTGGCCTTCCATGTCAACTGGCTGGTTGTGCTGTTTAGCACGTCCCGGGTATGGCCAGAGATTGTTGCCCTGACAATTCACTGCTGCTGAATCAAACTTGTTGTCTTGGCAACTGCCTTCAGCTGGAAAACCACGAGTTAAAAACCAGAATCTTAACAGTGTGAGCTCTCCAAGGGTGGCCTCATCAACACTCAGGGCTCTCCTATACCTTAGTTCTTCCAGGTGTGCTCTGTAAGGATGCAGTCTGAGAACGTGAGGGGGAATATGGCATCAACAAGGGCTGAGAGTTAATTTCCTGCAGTAGAGAGCTGCTGCCTCCTCCAAGCCAGGGAGGAGGGGCAGGATTGGATTCCTGGCCAGGGACTGCAGATCCCCTTGGGAGGATGCAGAAGGTGGAGTGGGAAGCCTGAGTGCCCTCTTGTGCCCTGCAGATGTCTGGCATTTCACTCAATGATATAAAATGTCAAACCCTTTCCCATCCGTTAAAATTTCTGTGCTGAGCAGAGCAGCCTTTTATAAGGTCCAGCACAGACAAGGGAGATGGCTTGCCAGCAGATGGGCCTGACCCATGACTGTGCTGTCATACTCTTGAGGATTATAAAAAAGATGGAGAGCAACTTTTGACATGGGCTGGTAGTGATAGGAGAAGAGGGAATGGTTTTAAACTAAAAGAGGAGAGACTTAGATTAGATATCAGGAAGAAATTCTTAGATGTGAGGGTGCTGAAGTTTTGGCACAGGTTGCCCAGAGAAGTTTAGGCTGCCCTATCCCTGGAAGTGTTCAAGGACAGGTTGAGTGAGGCTTTGAATACACTTGTCTGCCCATGCCAGGGATTTGGAACTAGATGATTTGAAGATCCCTTCCAACCCAGGCTTTTCTAGGATTACCAGCAGAGTTTTTAAAAAGAAGACAGAGAAAATGCAGTTTCTGGCTTTTCAGTGTAGATGAAGGCAGCGCCTACCCCTGTACAGTGCTGATAGCATGTTCCAGTCCCAGTCCTGGAGCCACCCTGGTATAAGGGAAGATGACAGAGGACACAAAGAGATTTCCTTGTTCTTCTTTGATACACACATATTCAAAAAAGGTTACAAATAGCCTAGCTGCTTCTAGCACAGTTGCTCATTCAGAATCACATGAAATTAGCTCTGACATGAGAGTTTCATTGCAGGTGCTTTTGAGTGCACAGCTGGGCAGCTGCAAAATAGCTTCAGCCAGGAGTACTGAACCTGGAAAACTCACAGTGAATGTGGGTGTGTTTATATTGACCTTTGGTAATTCTGGCTTTACACTATGTGCCAATGTGCTGAACTGATGAATAATAATTTCAGGAATTTGTGTGACAGAAAAATATTTCTTCCCTCTCCTGAGTCTGTGGCTGTTCTGAAGGTTTCTTTTTCTGGACTTGAGGTCTACCTGTGAGGGTGCAGCTGTGGGAGCTGCAGAGGGTCTGTATGAGGGAATTCATGGGATGATGATGGTATGAAACAGAGGTGCTGGGGCAGAGAATGCAGGTGAACCCAGCAGGATAAGGAGCAAAATACAGGAAAATGGGTGAGCAAGAGCCAAAAACACATCCAGCATCCTCTTGCAGAGGTTTAAACACAGTTTCCTCCCTGGAGCTGCTCCATCTCCAGGGCCTCAGCTCTGTACTTCTGCTACTTGTAAGCATCAGTGGAAATTAAGAAAATACCTTTTTTTGAGAGCCTGCACTGCCTACTGAGTGAAACTTCTAAACTTCCATGATGCTTTGTCCCAGAAAATATGAAGTAATCTCTCCAAATTTATGCCAGATGTCTGTCTTCTGCATTTTTGTTGAAAATTTGTGTGGCCAGACAGACACTGTAGTATGAGCCTGAAAACAGAATCATAAAAATGGAGAAAAAGATAGTCTTTGGAAATAGAATAATAAAATCATAGAATAGTTTGGGTTGGAAGGGACCTTTAAAGTCTGGCTCATCTTGAAACCTCCTGCAATGGCAGAGACATCTTGAACTAGATCAGGTTGCTCAGAGCCCTGTCCAGCCTGGCCTTGAATGCTTCCAGGGATGTGGCAAATAAAATGTGACCACAACTAACCTGTAACAAATATTTTCATGCAGACGGATGAAGTATATTCTGTATAAACCTATAGAAATTGTTACCTGAGACCTCTGAGGCAGAACAGGTTTTGCTGCTGTGCTTCTACCAGAGCCATCAAGAATATTGGCAGTTCAAGTTTCCTGCTGAAATTGAAATGCTTTGTGGGAATTGATTAATTACTGCTAATAATCTTGACAGAATGCTGTCAAAACATGTTGTTTTGATTTCTATGGAATATAGGAATCAAGTCAAAATGAATCACTGCTGCTTGAAACAGCACATTTTAGCATTTTAAATTTAGTGTTCTCAATTCCTCATTCGAATGAGTTCTTAGCAAAAAAAATTTGAAAATTCTCCAATAATGAATTTTTCCCATTTGATTCCATCTCATACTTGTCTTTCCTTCTCAGCTTGTATTTTAAGCAAATATATCCAAGGCATACAAAAGAAAATTTAAAATGAAGATTATTGATGTGTATAAAACCTTTATATGAATGTACTATTATCTCCAGACTTAAAGCCTTAAAATATATTGGATATTTTAATTGATGCTGAGGTTCAGCGTAGTATGTTTATCACATTTAGGGGAGAATAATAATCATCCTTTTCTGGTCACACCTACTGAAATTTTGGAGGACATTCCTAGAAATGTGCTGTGCCTGAGATGCTGAGAAAGATTTTGATTCTGCTTTTCAGAGGCACCAAATTAATTTTTCTCTAGGAAAGTATCTACAACAGGCCTTCTCAAATGTTCTCAAATGAACTCAAATTACTGATTTCTTTGTCTGGAAAATGTAACCTGTTGTGGCATAGGACCCCATCCCAGCTGTAGTTCCCTGATGTACTACAAGAGGATTCATGGGATCTGAAAGGAAAACAAAGGGGGTCTCCTTTTTT